>CABHPH010140121.1:0-28909 GCA_902168325.1 Peromyscus nudipes
CACAGGTGTGGTCCCAGCAGGAAGGTGGGAACAAGAAGATCCCCAGAGCTCGCTGGCCAACCAACCCAGTCAAACTGATGAATTCCTGGTTTAAAAACAAAACAAAACAAAAACTGAGCCAATCTGTCTGAAAACAAATAAAGGAACAAACAAGCAAAACCATAGGGTAGATGGCTCCTAAAATACGCCTGAAGTTGACCTCTGGCCTCCACAGATACATGCACACTTGATAGGCACATACCTAAATATGTATACTATATATGTACACAAAGAAAGAAAAGGACAGGGGTCACAGCAAAGAAAGCTCCCGGGCAGAAGCTGTACCCTGCAGTCTTAGAGACCTGGGACTGTGACAAGGCAGCACAACTCTAAAATCCTCTTCGCTAACCTTCTGGTCCATGTATTGCCATCTGACTACCTTCCTGTGTGTGTGTGTGTGTATGTGTGTTGGGGGCAGAGTCCTCATATGGTATCTTCTTCATGAAATTCACCATTTTATTTTCTGAAATAGGGTCTCTTACTGAACCAAGAACTTGAAGACTTAGCTAGACTGGCTAGCCAGGGAGCCCCTGGGGTCCTCCTGTGTCAACATCCACAGCTGAGATTACAAGTTCATGTCAAGGCAGCCGGGCTTTTATACATTGCTTTGGGGAGGCGAGTGTTGAACTCGGCTCCTTTTGCTTGCAGAGAGATCACTTGATGGACTGAGCCATCCTCCCACCCCACCCTCCCCACCCCCGGTGTGGACTTTAGGCTTTGTGCATTTCCAGCACCATAGCATCTTCTCCACTTTTGCTAAAGCTGTGAGTCCTCCACGGACTCTCAGCAGAGGTGGGCTGCATCAGTGCCAGAGTCAATCGAGGCTTGATTCTATTTACTCTTGGCAACTCCCAACTTCCTGGTTCTGAGAGGAAAGGGGGAGGGTGGTTAACGGTCTCATAAAAAGGCTCCAAAGGCTTCTTGGACACCAAAGAACTCTTACAAAACTACATTTTGATGAGCTACATGTAAATGAATCAGAAACATATGGCTCTCATTTCCGTCATAACACGCCAGGGTTTCAGAGGGAAGAGGTGGAAGAGTGCTCACGGTGATGAAGCCACATTCTTGGGAAAAGGTTAAGAAAGGGGGTTCAAGACCTAAATGAAGGCGACGATGACACCGCCATTGTCTTCTGTGGTCCCTCGGCACACGCCAGCCAACCTGAGGCACCAGGAAGATCACAAGAGCATGGCATTCCCGAGTTGACAGGGCACTTGAGGACCAGCTTTCTTTGGTGACCTGTGGGTACTTGAAACCTTTCTGTAGCTGTCCCTCAAATAGCAGATAATGTGATGGCTGATGGGCATCATGAAGCAGAACACCTAAAAGCTCCATGTTGTCAAGATCTCAGTAAAATGATAAAGGTGGTATCATTGAGGGGGTACAGTGAGCAAGTGGGCCACAGTGAAGGAGCTTTTGAGCACCCATGGATCTGAGGCTCAAGGAGTGGTCTAGCCTGGAGCCTTGATGTCCCACGGAAGTTCAGCATCACTCAGATGCCCGGGGTGTGAGCTGGGCAGCAAGTAGGACAGATAGACACACCAGGACCTTTCCCTCTACTTCCTCACACAAGCATTTTATTAAGCTAATGAAGTTTAGTGGAGGCAATAAAGAAGCTCGGAGCAGGTGAGGTTTCTGGAGAGAGCCCACATGACAGGTTCGGTCATTCAACACCCATTGTTTAACCAGACCATTTTAATTTTACATGTCAGAAAGCCAGTGTGCCCATACCAAGAGATTCTTCCCTAAAGAAGAAAAAGATAAAAATGTATATTTAAAAAGAAAAAAAAAAACCCAGTGAAACAGATAGGAGTAAGGAAGAGATGAGGAAAAATGGAAGGCAGCAAGTGAGTACTGCAGAGGCCAACAGTCCAGAGAATACATAAGAAACAACTCCAAAAGAGCTGGAGAGAGAGAAAACGGTGTGGGAAGTGGTACCCACCCCATGGGAAGTAGAGAGCTGGCTGTCACAGAACATCACACATCACAACAAACTTGTTCTTTCTGATAACCCAAATGCCTGGTGGCACGTCTCCACACGCCTTGGAATGCAGCCACAATCACTTTCTGTTGATAATGTTAGGCGTAATTATACAGAAGTTGCACTCCAATACTGCCTTCCTTAGAGCTGAAGCCACAGTGTGATTTTTGCATGGCTGCAGAATAAGGCGAGCTCTGTTCACCAAGCCCAGGAATTGCTAACACAACAATGGAGAATGGAAAGGCAGCACAGACGTCAGTTTTCATGATTGCCACTAATTAGGGGTCTGTTGAACGCACAGAATAGGGTCCTTTTTTCCCTATTGATGAGCAAAGGGCACTTGACCAAGAGAAGAGCCACAGTAGGAAGGAAGGAAAGAGTGAGGGGGCCAAGCTGCACTGTCTGTGTGGGCTTGGGTTCAAAGGTCAGTCCTGCAAGGTCTCTGGATGCAGAACAGCACATAAACACATTCATGTGCCCATCAGTCAGGGGAGAAGAAAAACACAGTCGTGCAGGAGGCTTACCCCTGGCACCTAGCAAAGATGGAGTCCTAGAACTCTAGACACGGGGCTGTGGTCTGTTCACTTAAAATTGAGGAAAGTTTTTGAAAGGGAGATGGCAGTCAAGGTCCAAGTAATGGACACAGGGAAATGTGTGTAGGGGTGCTATTTAAATACAAGATGGATACATCTCCATACAGTCTGTATATTCTGCAGATCAAATGCCCTCTTAGCAGGCTCAGGTACTACATCTGAGTTAGCTTGCACTTCTGACCATACTGCAAGCTGACTCGGGGTGTCTGATTTGTGGACACTGTGGCATCTTGTTGTCATATATGCAAAGTTTGTGTCTGAGGATGGAGTTACAAAAAGAAAAAAAAAAACAACCTCATAATGTTGTAAGTCAGTTTATGAGTTTGCACTGGCTGCATTTATGGTGACAGTGTGACCACATGCTGACCACTCCTGGGAGCCCTGGATGTACTGTCATTCATTTCTGCCCAGGCTGCGCCTCTTAGCAAAACCAGGCAGCCCCAAAAGAATTTCTTGGTCTTTGAAATAATTCTATTGACTCTTGAGGCAGTCTGTTGAAGAATAATCTTTTGGGGCCTTTGGCTAAGAACGAGTATAAGCAATAGCTGAGCCCCATCTGCCTCTACCCAGTTCTTTTCAGACTCAGGCCTCAGCCAGTTGATGATACTCATTTATGGAGAAAAAAGGAATCACCCAACTTACATATGAACACAGAAGCAAGAAATTTTAGTATTTGTACATAGGGCAGGTTTTTTTTTTTTAGGTTTGTTATTTATTTTTTTAATCTAGAACATTTTGGCTGCATGTCTTCTGTGTACCATGTGCCTACAGTGACCAGAAGAGGGCATAGGATTCACTTGGGACTAGAGTAACAGGTAGTTGTGAACTAACATAGGGGTGCTGGGAATCAAACCTGGGTCCTCTGGAAGAACAGCCAGTACTCCAGCCACTAAGCCACCTCTCCAGCCCCATTAGGCAGTTGTTTTTTGTTTGTTTGTCTTTTCTCAAAGAATCATGGGTATGTATCTGGGTTGGTACTGCCTCCTTTTCTTTTTCTTATTATAAAATCAGGCACAGAACCGGGCGGTGGTGGTGCATGCTTTTAATCCCAGCACTCAAGAGGCAGAGGCAGGCGGATCTTTGTGAGTTCGAGGCCAGCCTGGTCTACAGAGCGAGATCCAGGAAAGGCATAAAGCTACACAGAGAAACCCTGTCTTGAAAACCACCCCCTCCAAAAAAATAAATAAAAATAAAAATCAGGCACAGCTCCTGGAAAGTTCTTTACAGATCAGTGTTTCTCAAAGTGGGCTCCCACAGCCAGCTGCAACAGCATCCTTTGGGGACCTGATAGGAACATAGAGTCCCAGCTGTGTAGGCTACGCACACATGGAAGCAGGAATCTCAGGGTGCAGCCCCATGACCTATATTAGGGGATTGTAATGGAACTCAAGTTGGAGAGTGATACCACTAGGTCACCTCTCTCCAAACAGGCACCATGCTTTGAGACCACTGAGTTCTTCGTCCCATTGTAAGTCAATGAAGGGAGCAGCCTTTGCCTGTGGGAACCAGGCTTCTGTCTTTAAAGGTTTCTCAGCTCATTTTCCTGCCACATCAGAACTGGCTTGCTCTGCTCACCGGCTGTAACTATCTCCAAGCAGGAGATCTTAAAGTAAATGAATTGCCTATATCCTGTGGCTTCTGCCTAAGGATGACCTCGTTAGATTTTGGACTATAAAGAAAAGCAAATGCCAGTAATAACCAGACACAGGGGGCAGGGGCTGAGGAAGATCAGGGAGAAGAGAAGGGGGAGGGGGGAGAAGGGAAGTGGGGGAGAAGGGAAGAAGGGGGCAGAAGCAAAGAAAGGGGGTAGAAGGGAAGGGGGAGGGGAGGGGGAGGGAAGGGAGAGGAGTGGGAGTGGGGGTCAGGAACATTCCCTTCCAGCTTTGGGTCAGCCTCAGAAATCTGTGAGCTTGCTGGGAAGAGGGTCAGTGGGTGACTGCTCTCGGTGTCGCCGCCTTACAGATGTTTATGATTAGATAGCAGAAAGAAAGGAGTTTAAGTTGAACAGTACAGAAATGAGCTTTGGGTACTTTTAAGCAACTAACGAAGTGCAAAGAACTGTATCGTCCCTCACTGCGATTCAACTGCAACCATACCACAGGATACAGGTAACCAGTTAGACATCCTGGTATGTTTGGGGTTCCAGCTGGCTACCGCTTGGCTGGCTCGGGCACCGGAGGCTGGACAGGTGATCATGCTACCTTCCTGCCCACCATCCATCCACACGGTAAGTGCCATGCCCAGCAGTGTTAAGTCAAAGTGTGTGAGCGGAGCAGTCACACGGAGGAAGGCAGTGCCCTCTTCGGCTCTGCAAACAGAACACCTGCCTCACTTCCAGTTCACTGCAGGTTTCCTAAGAGCTTCCTATATGCATCACTGTACAAACGTTCTTTATTAGCTAAATTTGTTTGCTATGACCAAAAGACCGTCATAAGAGAGGAGAGTTTCAACTCATGATTTCAGAAGGAGAGTGCAAGCGAAGGCATGGTGATAAGTGAGTGGCTTCCATCTCTAGTGACAGAGGCAGGAGGCTACTAGCCTCACACTGAGACCCTGCAGGACTCAGAGGACTTGACTTGGACTGAATCCAGGCTACAACCTACAACCCCTCCCGGTGCCCCCACAGTGGCCCACACAACAATGCCAGCTGGAACTCGAGCATTCAAACACATAAGCTAGGGGTGAGGCTAATCAGATGCAAATCCTAGCAGTTTCTTTCCCTTATTTCTTAACATCGCTCTTCATCGGGGCCATCAATTCCGCATCGACCATTCCAGTCCAACAAATACATTCTTTGCTTTGCTCGTCATAACCCTCAACTATTAAATTTTAAATTCCTTCAGGTCAAAGGCTGTGTTTATTTTGAACTAAAATGTCCATAACTTTAACATCAGCTCTCCAGAGCCCCAAAGCCCTTGCCAATGGGTCCTTTGCTCTCCAGTCCCCGAGTATCCATCTCTAAGCCGTTGCTGCTCCTAGCAAAGTTGCCCATTGTGAGGCTCACTCTGATCACATTAACTCCTCCTAATGCAATGAGTGGTTTATCTTCGTTTTAAATTCGTAGTTCACAAGGGAGAGAAGCAATACAAGTCTTGACAGGGGCCAGGCTCAAGTTGGATCTACGGAGTCTGGAGTCTTATTCTCGTCTGCTCCCCGGTTATCTTTGTACCCTTAAGAAGGCTGCTTTGACTCTTCAAAGCCTCAGTTTTTGCATCTGTCAAATGGAACAGTGATATGACCTACTTTGGGGTTATCCTAGGGGATGAAAGAATATTGTCTCCTGCACACATATGAAAATGTGCCTTGATCCCAGAAACCATTTAAAAAGCACCAAGATGAAAAGGTCAAACCTCAACTCCAAAGCAGTCTACACATCTGGATGAAGGGAGACAAAGGGATCAGATGAATCCAGAAAGGGTAAAGTGTCTGTCTTTATAGGATTTAGTGCCAAAAAAAAAAACCCAACAAACAACACAACAACAACAACAACAACAACAAAAGAGTCCCATCAGCACTTCCTAGAGTATGCACGCATCTGTGTTAGTTCCTATTTATTGAACTTTGACACACTTTAAATGTTCTATGGAAAAATAAACTGGACATAAGAAGACTAAGAGAAGCATGAAAAAAAAAAAAGGCCGATACACACCCTTGCGACTGTATTATTACAAATGAGAGACCAAGGACTATACAGCCATTGCATTTTAAATTGTTTCCAAAGGTGTGCTCCTAGCAACTGTTAGTGGAGGGGTAAAGCAGCCATACCCCTTGTGCTGATGAGGAAATGTTATATCTTATGGGCATATTTAACCATGGAGGGGTAACACAATGTGCTACTGTCTAAGACATGCTCTAAAGTCTCTGAGTACAGAAAGAGTCAGTGGCAAAGGAAAGGCAGTATGGCAGAAACCACACCCTCACTGTCTGTGAGGGCAGCTCTAGCTGGCCAGTGCTTTTCCAGCTCCATTGGAAACCTACATAATTCTTTTCCCCTTCTAACACCAGAAACCCACTGGAAAGGCCTGAACTATCAGTCCTCCTGCTGTGAGACTAATCTTGACCAGGTAGTGATCGTATCTAGGGAACGGATTCACAAGATTATTTCATTTATTCCTCACGATCCGATAAAACTGGGATATTTTCTTCCCTGGGAAAAATATGAAATGTAAATAGCAGATCCTTATGTTACACATGAGATCTGTGCTAATAGGTATCCCTAACAGCTTTCAATGGCATGGCCCCATCATACTAATTTGATTCTTAAGGAAGCAGAAGAAAGAACACATACATCATGAATGATTAGACATCACTGTTTGTGTTAGTGAGCTCTAACTGAATCTGTCCAAATGCCTGTTTACAGATAATTTGCCCAAGGAAAATAGGTACCTTTGCATGGAAAAGCATGATAAATAAACTGTTTAGAATTTGAAGAGATTTGGGAAACAGACCTTCATAGTGAAGGCCAGCATTCCTTGCAGGATAAACAGCACAGTTGAGAGTTTCCAGGATGACTTGGGAATTCTGGTCCTATCAAGACCTACCACAGTCACAGAGAGATAAATAAGCCCTACTATGGGTATGCCACTGCGGTCTGGTTCTGTCCTGCACAGAATAGCATCAGTTGGCTATGGCTGTGGCCTGGTTTCCTCCCGATCTTGCTCCGTTACTTGAGAAACTCTCACATGAAATAGACTAAGGACAGGCTAAGACAAACAAAACAGCAGTTCAGACATAATTGCCATCGTTCACAGTTATCGCCTTCATCCCCCCATGACTCTTATCCCTATCCCATAGCTGAGGAAACTCAAGGTCAGTAAAATGAAACCACCCAGACCCAGCATCTCAAGTTAGGTCTCCTGATGACACGTCCTGTTCCTCAGCATTCACTTGGGTGATCCCAGAGCACCTGGGAGAAACACCCACACTTATTGGAGTATCTACTCAGGGGGGCAGAAAAGTCCTCTGGAGCTCTGACTTAGGACTGGTGGTGTGTGGACAGGTTAGGAGGGGATGTCACATGATGGGCAATGCTTAAATATGGATGCATATACATGTCAAGAGTTCATTTTAACCAGAGCCACTCAAGGCAACAAGAGTGAGGAGGATTAGGGTGGGAGATAAGCAGCCTCCAGAAGCATACACACACATCTCACTGGCTACTGGAGAAGCCAATGGATCCTGGAAATGTGGCCACCGTAAGTACAGATCTTATGACTGAATGGTATTAGTAGCTTTAAGAGTCAACGACAGGTTGGAGAGTAGCCATCACTCAGGGCAGAAGAAGGAACCAGAAAAACATAACGAAGATTATTCCATTTATACTTATATAGTTCTATACAGAGTCAAATTCTAACTGTGCAACTCAATAGCTGTTATATTGCCTAGCTCACAGAACCTCTCTGTGGCTCATGTTACTTAAAGATAAAGCTGCATCTGAGAATTGCTGTGGACATGGACGGACACACACACACACACACACACACACACACACACACACACACACACCTATGCCGAGCAAGCAGTCATTGCTCTGAAAGTGTCTGTCTACTGTTGTTATCATCACTGTTCATAAAAGTATGGTTTGTAGGATTGCATGAAGCAGTGATAAAAACCACAGTCTACCTCCACCGGGGGAATGGCGAACTGAATATTTATACCATGGAAGATCATATAGCACTTTTAAAACTGGGGTAGTTTTAGTTATTTTGTCACGGCCTGGATGTGATGGGAGTGTGCCTCTGAGAGTTCATGTGTTGAAAACTCAGTCCCTAGGGTGGTTCGAGGTGGTGAAGCTCTTAGGATATCAGACCTAATGGGAAGTAATTGGTTTGGGGGACTACACTAAAAAGAATGAAAAGGTTCTTGTAACACCCCTGAGTTGGTTCTGGTAAGACCAGGCTGTTACAAAATACAAACCCGGCTTTCACTGCACCCTGCCTTCCTATCTCTCCACATAAGTACTTCTTGCATTTATGTTCACTGGTATGCCTTGGTATGAGACAGCTATGCCGGCCCCTTGCCACATGAGGGCCATACTGTTTGGATATTCTGTTTCCCAAACTGTGAGCCTCCTTTCTTTATAAAGTGCCCAGCGTCAGACATTTCATTATAGCAGCAGGAAACTGATAACTACACATCTCAACCTGGGGAAAAACAAAACAAAATACTCTCAGACACAAAAAGAAACAAACCAATTTTCATCCACCCCCATTAACTGTGAGAATGAAGTGATCATCATGATTTTCAGACTAATCATTCAGTGTTAAGTAATATCTCCACAGAGTCTTTGCAGACCCTCCATGGCAGGGCTGGTAGTATACTAGATTGGTGTTTTGGCATACAGTAAAGCCTGAAACAAAGGCCTCTGTAGCGAGTGAAGGCCTAGATTCCAGAGAGCTTAACTGGCTGTTGCTTATGTTACTCACTAAAAGAGATGAGTTGCAGAGAAAATTTAAATATGTCTGTCTTTGTTTTTCAGAGGCAATTAGGAATTCATAGCAGGAGTTTTTTTATTTTTTTTTTTTTTTAATCAGAGCCAGCGATCACTTATTTCTTTAGAGAAGATGATTATGTCATAATCACTGACATTTGTTAAGGAACATTTTTGGAAGTCCTACTTAATCCCCCCAAATACACTAAAACCTGGCTGTGCCATCCAGGATATCAAGGACACGTTGAGTTAAAGGCTCGGGGAGGTTCTCAGAAGGACACCTTTGTTCTCAGAGTGGAGCAACCAAACAAACAGCTGCAGTGCTTATCGACATTGTGAGCCCAACTTGGAATGCATGAATCCACAGGGGAACTCTCATTTGCTGAGAGACCTACAGTCCAGGATGTTTAGAAAGAGCTCAACTCTCTAAAGTAATTAGAATTTGGCCATGACATTTTCTTTAAAGGAATGTTCTCTGCACGCCCATTCCTTATGAAAAATACATGTTGGCTCCGGGATGAGACACCGGTGCCACACTGCTTAGGCTGAAGTCAAGAGCTTTGCTAAGCCCTCTCACAGCAAATACGTACATTGAGTTTACACGGCAAAAGGGCAGATCCATGTTCAGGCTCTCAACTCTGAAGGGATGGAAGAGAGGGTCAGTGATAATGTTTGTAAAGTAGCTGTCATTTAAGATGCTTGGAAAAAAAAAGTTGGGCTGTGAAGTGCTTGCTCTGTAACCATGAGGGTCTGAGTTTGATTCCACCAGAAACCACAAGAGAAAAACCAGGTGTGGTGGCGTATGCTTGTATCCCAGTCTAGGGAGGTGGAGACGTGGAAGTCTCTAGGGCTAGATGGCTGGCCAGTTGTGCCTAGTTGGTGAGTTCTTGGCCAATGAACGTCTCTGTCTTGAAAAGCATAGCTCCTCAGGAAAGACAACCCTCAGAGGCACATGAGTATACACACCCACACATATGTGCATCTTCCCACACAGGAACACACACATACACACAATGAATGCATAACATTAATCAAGAAAAGGCTTAAATGCAAGACTGTCTGTAGCTGGATTTACATCTTCCTTTACCCATAATAACACATTCATAAATTCAGAGGCTTGTCCAGTATTTTATAGCTACAGGGCCGATATCCCTAAAGAGGGTGACTCAGGAAAAGCCATAATAAGAAAATATGCCGAAGGAGCCCTAAGAGGAAATTCCTGGAAATGTTCCCCACTACTCAACTTTCTTTGCAAATCTCCCTGACAGAATATGCCTCTTGGCTCTCTTCATCTTCATCTTTACAATGAGTACAACCAGAAACCCTTTCCTCTTTGATATTTTGAGTGGCTTAAATACCAATAAAAACCTTCAATATAATAACAACAAAAAAAAATCTATGACATATTTTCAGGTAAAGAAAACTTCTGAGGGGCTGGGAGGAAAGAGACAATGGAGAAAAAAATGGTTTTAGGATCTAATGATTGAACCCTTACACAAAAATATTGTAACACCGAAAAAGATGCTTGAAACTGTGTTGTGTCCTGTAAGTAACAAATTTCCTTAACTAATTTCTCTTATATGTAAAGGCCTAATGGAAAAGCTTAATTACATTGAAACTAGGTATAGTAAGAGATCAATGGTAGGAATAAAATAGAATTATAATACATACTCTAACAAAACCATGTGGATGTGGTTGGTCTCTTGTTCTCAGAATAACTCACTCTGCTTTATTAACCTTTCTTTGTATGCCGATGACCTGAAATGCCATCATACTTTAATGATGAAATGATGTGAGGAAAACAGCTTAATGATGTGATGTTAGGCTACTACTGAAGGGGGATCTGAATACAAGCACTGCAAATCACCACAGTGATTTACACAGGCAGCACCAGAGGCAGCATTACCATGACAACCAAGATGGGTCTTAAGTAACTAACAGATAGATAGCATATACAGTATGGATACGCCTGACAGAGATATGATTCACATCTGATGTAGGATAGAGCAGGGAAGTGCACAGTTTCATTGCATGCTTCCTAATGGAACATGATTTCTAACATAAGAATTGTTTATTTTTTTATTTTATTTTTTTGTTTTCTTTTAATAGTTTTATACTTTTGCTGACCACAGGTAACTAAACAAAAAGTGAAATTTTAGATAACGGTGAGGGAGGAATACTATGTTAAAAGAAAACCAGAAAACTTGGTCAAATGACTATCAAGTGCTTAGAGATGATCTCGCCAAAAGTCAAAGGAAAAGAAATGGAATCCGAGCAGCTCTCAGAAGGATACCTAGTCCTTTAGTGTGTCCTAGGGCCAGGAACTCAAATGCATCCCAGTTCTATCTTTCCAGAAGGTTTGGGTCAATGATTCAGCTGCATCGTGGATTCTGCTTGGGTACCTCTTCCATTCGTCCCTCCTGGGATTGCCCACTGCTGTATGGCCACCCGCTTCCTGGGATTTATGATGGTGAATCATGGCGGCACATCTAGAGTTCACTCAGGAAGAGAAAATATGACTGTCACTGCTACAGCCAGACTCTGTCTAGAAGCTGGCCAAGCTTGGTCCCTCTTCTTCTTCCCTTCAAGTTCTTTACCAAGGTACCGAGACCCCAGTCTTGCCTTTCATAAACATAACATGGAGAGTGCTCCTGCTATCACAAACAGCTTACTGCCGGGAAGCCAACTGCTTGCAAAAAGACACACGCATGCTTTATTTTCTAAGACATCTTCCACTTCACTTCCGGGAGTAGACAAAGTGCCCCAGCAGGGACAACAGCTGCATTCGGTTAATAAAATCTGAATTATCTGTGCTTGGAACTTGATCAGCAGTTTGAAGTTAGAGAGCTGGATTCTGTGACTACTTCTCTGATGATCTGAATTCTTTCTTTTTGCAGCAGCAATAAAATTTCAAGGTTAGTCTTTATAATTCAGGTTAATAATAATACAAGGGCTCCTGTCTCGCACTATGCAACTGAACAAATGGTTATAAATAAGATAAAAGTAATCACAAATCTGAAATGTATTTGCATGTTACCAGTTCAACTATCACTGGTTCTTCCTTCCACTTAATAGTTAAATGTCATATGTTATGTCTTATGGTTGACATTTTGTCTCTGAAAAATATTTAAATAACATGGGAAACTGCATTGTCAGAATGATTCAAAAATGTACCTTAATAAGTTTTCTTTTAAATCATGTAATTAGATTCCATCAACAGTAAATTGTATAACTAAATACCCTTTAGTTCGACTTGTGTCTTACAGACCGAGCAAGAGAAAGAAGCAACACATAAAAACATGTGGCGTAAGATGACATAGTGTGATCGGATGATCTCATTTCCCTAAGCATAAAAATAAGAGACGTCTCCGAAATAACAATGTGATTCTCACTTTGTCACACAGCCTTCCTTTGTTTTTAGAAACTGGGAATATATATTTATTTTATGATTGGAAAGAAGTGTTTGTCTTTAATAGCTGTTTTCCCTTTAGTGCTGAAGTGATCAAATATAGAAACCCCGTTTCCCAAAATAGCACTCTGTAGCGGAGCCAGTTATGTTTATATAAAGAACATAAAACCTTGCTGGAGCTCCGTGTTATGAGAGGAAAACTGCTTGGGTATGTGAAAGAAAAATAATCTTCGGAAGCATATCTGCAAAGTCAGAAGGGATGTGTTGTGGGTTGGGTTTAAATGTCCCCCACAGGCTTATGTACTTGAACACTTGGTCCTCAGCTGGTGGTGCCGTTGAGAGAAACTGTGCCAACTTCTGGACACTAGGCCTAACTGGCAAACATAGGGGTGGGGCTAGAGGGTTATAGCAGGGCTCCGTCCCAGCCTGAAATCTTGCTTCAAGATCCACCAATATGTAACAAGTCAGGCCACAGGCTCCTGCCACCACCTCTGAAGCCAGGCTGCTGTGTCTCCCCACCATGAAACTGTGAGCTAATGCAAATCCTTCTTGCCTTAAGCTGCTATGGAGAGAGATCTTGTTCTGGCAGCAAAAGTAACAACACTAAATATCAATTCAAAGGTCCTAATATTTTTAACAGCTTGAGACAGTTCCTGCTGCCATTTAAATATCACTGCAGGGTTCAAAGCGTGAATTTTGAAAAGGATATTTTCTTAATGTAGTATAACACATACTTCTATACACAAATTGTGGCAAACACTGGAATACATGTCCCAGCATAGCAGAAATAAGTGCAGAACTGGGCAAACTGATTGACTCATCCATCCTTGGCCTGGTGCAGACAGAAGCACAGCTGTCCAGACACAGAAGTGTGAACACACACTCTGTGTTCTTTTCCTGTCTAGACTCTCTGCACTGGTCAGGGGTGAGCACCAGTCCACATAGAAGGTCGGATGTGAAGGAACTAGCCAATTTTAGGGATTCCAAGGGCAGACACAGCTGGACCCCTAGACTTCTTATAATTGTAAATGGAAGGAAGTGGTAAGAAAAAAAAATCAAAGCTATAATTACTTAAATATGCTACATAAGCCTTACAATAAACTCTCAAAAGAGTGAACTCAAAAGCCTACAAGGTTTGTCACTGACAACCCCATTGCACAAAATCAGGACTCTCTGAGCGCTGCACTGTTATACAGTCTATAGAGAGAAGAACAGAAATATATCTGACGACCAAGGCAGCTATCACATGTTCCAGGTCTTCCCAATTAGAGCTGACAGATGTGACTTTGCATATCTCAAAGCTAACTCTGGAGAAATGCTACAGTGCTGTTAAATCAGGGGTCCTGTTCTCAGTGAGTCTAGGCACAAACACCATGTCTCCAGAACTCCTAGGCAGTCACAACCAAGCACCAGAAGCCAGAAGCCATGGCTCTCCCTCCAATTCCCATCTCTCAGCAGCTTTGGAATGTACAGCGTTTACTAACAATGGCTTTCCCAACCTGAAGCTTTTGCTGAGAGGAGTCACACACACACACACACACACACACACACACACACACACATATATATACACATATAATGTTTTAAGAATGAATGAAGTAATAAAGCTTCATTTTATTTCCAATGCTGTGTTATAGGGGGTTCAGAAGTGATGGAAACTTACCCCATTAGTAAAATAAGATGTTCTGATATCAGATGAAATCTGATCTCCTAAATATGTTAATACAGGAAACCAGAGTCACCTTCTACAAGTTATCTAAGGTGTTTCCATGGAAAAATGCTCAATTTGATGAGCAAGCATGTAGTGGGTAGCCATTCCAGCTTTGGTCTAGAAGTTCCAACCCCCATTGAGGCTTCCGTAATTATCACGCCTACAAAGCGGGGGCCAAGGAAGGGCCCTGAAGACCCGAGATCGGGATGTGCCACACTCTCTTGCTTCTTGGACGCTGGACGCTAGAGGTAGACCGATGAGAGTTCTCCAGAAAACACCGCTGGACTGTGCTGCGTCTTTCCCAGAACCCGCAATCTACCTATCCCTTCATGTGTAAGTTATGCCACTAAATAAATCTCCCTTTTAACTACGTGGAGTGGCCTTAATAATTTCACCAATACAAGCATCTTCCACCCTTTGGCGTATGCTTGTTAATCTCCTTTTTACAAGGGTTTCAGGTGGGTAGAGCCTTCTGCTGATACCATTAATGGAAGAGACTATTTCTTTTAAAATGCTTTTGCATTTTTAAGTGGGCATTTACATCAAGAGTATCAAGTTGTAAAATGGACATAAGAACTGATAGTGATATCTGATGGACTGGGGCTGATCAGCCTGGGATACAAGTTTAACATGCATGCAATTAAAAGCCAAATGCCAGGGATGGCTGGCTCAGTTGGTAAATTACATGCTATGAATGCATGAGGACCTGAGTTCAGATCCCTATCAGCTACATAAAGAGCTGGGTATGGGAGTAAATGTCTGTGGTCCCAATGCTAGGGAGGTAGAGACAGAAGGATGCCTAGAGTTCTTTAGCTAGCCAGTCTAGGCAATTGGAGAACTCCAGGTTCAGTGAGACCCTGTCTCAAAAATATGGTGGAATGATAATGAAATAGGCACATTTGACTAAGCTCTGGCCTGCTCATGCACATGCACACACTCATACAAACACTTGTCTATACTACTCATACATATACCTTGTATGTACAGGTTCTCTCTCTCTCTCTCTCTCTCTCTCTCTCTCTCTCACACACACACACACACACAAAAGCCTAAAGAACTAGAAAATACTTTATCATACCATTATCTTAGTTGTTTTGAGAAACAATATTTACATTCACATCGCCTGCGTACAAAGCACATGTTATATCTTCTGTCCTAGTAGAAGCAACCTTACGGTGCCTACTTGTCTGTACCACAGATAATGTTCAAAGGTGTGTCTCCATGGTCTCTGCAAGAGACATCTTACCAGGGGCTATTCCAGTGATGTCAAGGGGAACAGCAATCTGTTGATATTAAGAAGGCTAAACTCCTTTACCAGACTATCCTTTCAAATTACAAAAGAACACTTTGCACAGTTTCTTTTACGTTTTATGAGAGAGAGAGAGAGAGTGTGTGTGTGTGTGTGTATATATGTATGCCAAGGCATGCCTGTGCTTCGAGGACAGCTTTTAGGGGCCAGTTCTTGCTTCCCATCTTTACATGAAACCTGGGGATTGAACTCAGGTCTCTGGGCTTGTGTAGCACACATCTTCACTCAGCGAGCCATCTTGAGGACCCTTTTCTGTGTTAGCCCCGATCCTCCAAATTCAATTGCCACCAGAAGACTATCGTTCAGTGTTGCTGATTTTGCCAGTTTAGCAATGAAGAAACAGACAGGAAGAAAGATGAAGCAAATGGAATAGGAGCAAAAGTCAGCTGGGCTGCTGAGTCACCCCTCCCCCGACTCTCATCCTTATTCCTACGAAGACATTAGGGGAAAAAGTCCATACACCCCGGCCCATGGTGAATCTGATGCCTCTTGCTGGATAATCCGAAATGCTCACTCCACTCATTCAAAACATCATCAACATAACTTTGCCAAGCCTGTCAACAATCTGCTCCAGTTCTCAGCTCGGGGTGGACCGCTGGAGACATATTCCTGCCCATCAGCATAAGGTGAATTTTGGAGACATGGAATCTTTAAGTCACAGAGATTTCTATGTTTGTAGCATCAGGGCCACGCCTCAGTTATGGTCTGAAGGCCACAGTCTTGGTTTAAATTCCTTAATTCAAAAATCTCCCAGGCTCCTGGGAATCATCAAAAAGCTTCTTGGCTCATGTGCTCAAAGTAGGCGTGGCGAATTTGCACATTCTATCTCCTTGCTGGGTCTATGGAGTTTGTTAGAGAAACAGGGAGGCAGAGCAGAGGGACAGAGAGGGAGGGACAAACACAGGGTGCAAGCAACTAAAAATCAGGTGGATTTTGCCTGTAAGCATGATGTAACCAGATATGGAAAAAAAGTATAAAATGACTTTCCTATTAGCGGGGCACGCTTCGCTCCTTGCTGATTAAGGAATGGATGAGTAAGTATGGATTTTGTGTAAGATTTGGCTGTGATGTAAACCTGGAGATCCTCAACAGATAATCACTTTGTCCTGACATTTGCCATGCTGCTCTGGAAAAGCTGGTTTGAAATAAAGTGGAACACATACTGACAGCTTCCAGCCAGTCATCCTCTTCCAGCCACATCCCTGCACTTCACATCTTGCCCGGGCTCCATGATGACTAGGATCAGAGCAAGGTACGCGTTATCTCGAGGCTATGATGAACTGAGAATCGCAGCCCTGATTCCTCAACATCCCACAATGAGAAAAATCAGGGCTCAAGTTTGAGGTACAGGGGCCACAAACTTCCACAGCAAGAGACATTGCTTCCATTTGCTAAAGGGGGGCATCTCAGGTGTGTCCTACGTCTGGTACCAGATCGTGGAAGCTTTGATTATTTCTCAGCCTCTGACCTTGATGGTCTATCTTCTTATAGAGATATTATATGAGAAATGCTGAGCTGAACTTCTTTTGAAAAAAAAAAAAAAACATGTTTCATTTACATTGTAAATGTAGGGGGAGTGCACTCAGTTTTTCAAGGCAAATATCCTGAGCCACTCTGGGCTTGATTTCTAAGCTAGCTATTTGGGAAACTGTACCTGGAGCTCATGGAATCCTGTATCTCCATTCACAGACCTGCAGTTTACAAATTCCCTTTGTTGATTTCTTACTATGGGGTGGAATATCTCAGCCTCAGCAGTAGAATGTTCCCCAGCACAATAAGGCCTTGGAATCAATACCCTCCACCATAGAGGGAAATAAAGAAGGAAACAAGGCATGACTAGAGAAGGAGGTAGGGAAGGAAAGACAGGTTGGGTAGCACATGCCCATATTCCTAGCACCAGGATGTTGAGGCAGTAGCATGGCCAGATTGGCCCTAGCTACAATGTGAATTTAATATCAGCCTGTCTCAAAAAACAAAACAAAAAAATCAAAATGATCTATAAACAAAAACTTCACTATATGGTAGATGAACCACCTCAGATCAACCCACATCACCTTTTATGCTAAAAAAGCTCTTTGTTTCTTCTTCTTTTCCCATGAGGGATCCATTGAGCTTGCTGAATTTCAAGAAGACACATCTGCTTCCCAAACCCCACTGCCAGCACAGTCTGAGGGATTTATACACTTCGTTCAGAAAAGCCTCCTTTTGACCTGAACTTATTTCTGATCTCTAAAGTCCAGATCCCCGCAACACCCACCATCCTAGAAATGCATGATCAATCAGTATTCCAGCCTCTCTCCATTGCGTAGCATAGGAGTTACCTAGTAGACATTTAGTGCATTAATGTCAGACAGCAAAAAGTCACGAGGACCTTATTAGAATCACCAGGGTCAAGACCAGTAACAAGAATCCAGTAGGTGTGGCATATACTCTCGTGAACAAAGGACATCCCCTGGGAGACTGGCCATGAGATGTGTTCCCTATAAAACCTGATCCATGACACCCTTGGATGGACAAGGTGTTTCCTTAGATTGAAAGCAAACATGGCTCCCACAGTCATTTTGAAAAACTTCACAGGCATGTCTGCATTCCCTGTAAGCTTCACACTTTCATTTCTTCTAGAAGAAACTGCTAAGGATTCTTCCCAGGCAACACAAACCATGCTTACAATGGTCAGCCTAGTCTACAGAAAGGAGGCTGAAGCCGGGAGAAGAAGAGCTATCTGCTTGAAATAGTATAGGAAAATGCAGAGTTAGGAGTCCAGGTAGTTGGGTCCAGTGACCTGGCTCAGAACCTGAAGCCACTCTGGTGGTCATTGGTTCTGTCATTATCATGATCAACAATCTACACTGTCATGAACAGGCACATTCTTCCATGGATTTTTGGTAGATACAAAAATTAAAAAGCATCAACAAGTCATGAGATCCTTCAAGGTCTACCTTCCCAATGTGAGAAGGGATGAAGTTCACTGAACCTATAGTAAATATTTTTATACATTGTCTCAAAGAGTAGGGTCAATCTGCCAACAGTCCGATGACAACCTCCACCACACCTGGGCAGGCAGGATAAACCCTACTGGTTTCCAAGTCAACCCTACGGAAGCTACACTTTCAAAGAAACCCTCCCTGTTTTCAGAAAGACTGTCTTCATTCCTCAAATCATTTCCTGAAGCTAATCCTTTGAGATGGGGATTTCTGTGTGCAGGAAAAGGACAAAGAAAGCCTGTGCTTCTTCTCAACTTCAGAAAAGCCCAACATTGGAAACGATAAATAATTAGATATTAAGGTGATTAGAAGAAAAAGGAAGGGGATATGACAGCACAAGACGGCTGTCTCCAGATAGGATGGGTAGTGGTTCAGTGATTTTCAGTTACAGGCAGATTCTAGCTGTAAGAGAGACTCAGATGGGTAGACTGGTTTTGCACCTTTGTAGCTGGACTTACGGAAACCAATTCATTTTTTTCTGATTTGTATAATGACACTTCTAGTAACAAGGATGCAGAGACCCTCAACTCATCCATAGACATGTACTCAGATTGTTGGATTAAAATGCAATTTCAAAGTTTTATCAAAATATTCTCATGACTTCTGAGCCAACATCCTTCCCATTATAGCGAAAACACAGATGCAGTGGCTTTGTTGTCCACAGAAGTCCTGGGGGCGAGGAATCTGGATTTATGGTGGGTAACACTCCATCCAAAGGAGCATCACTCTGCCACAGTCTTAGAAAACACTAATTATCTATGAGGAAAACATCACATGCATGATGGGAGATTCCAGAAGGATAAATCCAGGAGCAATGACCAATTCCTCCTGGTTTATCTTTTTCTTATCTTTGATGGTACAAGCCATATAGAAACAAAATAAATAAATACACAAATTTATTATTTATGTATTAGATCATATAATACATACTATTTATGCCTTTTTATATACTAGTTATTTTATGTGTATGAGTGATTTGCCTGCATAGATGTATGTGCACGACATGTCTGTCTGGTGCTTACGGAAGCAGAAGTGGGTGCTGGATCTCCGAGAATGGAGTCACAAGACAGCTGTGAGTTGCCACATGGGTGCTGGGTGAGGAACATCTGGAAGAGCATTATCGCTCTTAACTGCTGATCCATCTCTCCATTCCAAACCATATTTTGTTCACCGTCAGAATCAGGGAATAAATCCTGACTGCTCCAACCTAATCACAGAAATTTATGGTCACAGTTATGACATGTTCTGGCCCACAAACCACCTAAGACTTCTTTTAAAAGAAAACGCTTTCTTTCTATTTACACAGTCAAGAAAATGTCGTTTTGTTGGAGATAACAGAGGAGACCCTTTTGCTGTGTCTAGATGAAATGCCTGCCTGCACCTCTGGCAGACATATTTTGGCTATGAGATACTCTCACTGGCTGACGATGATGACAGAGGACATGGACCCGTGGCGAGGCCACTGACTCATTCAACTCATTGTCCTGGGAATCACTCAGTTCTTGTGCCCAAGACAGCATGCATAAGCTGTCTGGATTTAAGTTTCCTATCACCTGTAGCTGAAAATAACTAATGCAATGGAATTGAACTGGTGGGAAAGCAAAGAAAAAACTCTGGTTGCTCATTAGACATGCCTTGCACAAAGGTCATCTAGAATTGGATTTTTCTGGTTAACCCATATGGCAGTGTGGCAAAGGAGCAAGATTAAGAGTGTGGTGCTTTGAAGAAGATGGGCCATCTGTCACCGAGAAAGGGGCTTTGTACAGCTCACCTGGCTACTTCCCACACGTGCCACACTGCCATCTCAGGGAATAGGATTTACAGGCAGGACTCTCAAATCCCATATGGACACAATAAAGATTTAAAAATTAGCAACTAGAAAAATCTGTACACAAATGCCAGGTCTAGTTATTAGAAAGTTCAAATCCAAGGTCTGCCTTCTCAAAGTTGAAAAGTTTCTCAAGGTTTAAAGCAAAACTGATGATTAACAGATTTTATCGATTTGACTCAAGGAGGACAGGCATTGGAACTGCTTCTAATTCAAAGTCCACCAGGGACAGAAACGTCCCCAGAGCCAGTCTAAAGGCATCTGCTAATCATTATTCGCAGAAGTCTGCACAGCGAGGTATAAACGTGGCTTGCCATTTGCAGTGAGGTATAAACGTGGCTTGCAGTCTGCACAGTGAGGTATAAATGTGGCTTGAAGTCTGCACAGTGAAGTATAAACCTGGCTTGCAGTCTGGACACAGTGAGGTGTGCTTGGGTACAGAAATGTGCTTGAGTACAATCCACTCAGCTCAAAGCCTTCCTTGTCTGCTTTCTGCCTTTGAACATAGTTATTCAGGGGTTAGTTTGGCCTTTAGGACTTCAGCTGCTCTCCTCCTCCCATAAGAATTAAGCCAGGCCCATCTGGCCTGTGGCCTGTATCCAGGCAGAGAGCAGGCAGGGGAAGCACTCCTGGCTCCCAGCAACACGCATGTTCATGCTCTGTTCTTGTCTGGATGTAGCCAGAGCATCGCCCAAAGTTTCCTGTGATGAAGTACATTCCCCATTGTGAACTCCTGAAGGGAAGAAGCCTGTCTAGAGGGTGGGCCTTTGAGTGGTAATTAGAATCCAATAGCACCATCAACATGGAACCTGCCCCGATCTTTGGACGACTGACACCTTTTTAAGAGGAGAGAGGGAGAGACCATAAGATTTGCAATCAAGCACACACATGCACACCTTATCTCCTGTGATGTCCTGTGTCATCTCTGCAACTCTTCTAAGAAGGATATTAAGAAATGAGGCCCCTCAACGTTCCACATGCATGACTGTGAGCTAAAGGAAATCTCTTAACTTTATCAACTTAACACCCTGGGGTGTCACCAGCAACAGAAAAGAAACAATAAATGTCCCTAGGGGCCACACTGACCAACAAATAAAATTAAATAGGATTCAACAGTTGAAAGCCCAAATGTATACATAAAAATAAACAAAGTGATCCATGTCAACGAGAGAAGAGTAAGGGGCTGAAGATTTAACTTGCAACATGGAACGAGGTGGGGCAGCTGCCAGCTGACATTGAAGCTACAAGGTCTTAGGGATGAGGAGCAGCCAATCCCGGAAGGAACCACAGGAAGCCAAGAAAGACTAGCCCTGGAACCAAAGATACTAGCCACCATGGTAATACCATCTGGGATAAGATGCAGGAACAGATCGGTAACCTGCCTACCTCCATGGATATGGTCATGATGATAGACAGGGAAAGCCTTTTCTCCTTCAATTTAAGGTTCAAAGCCCTATGGGAAATAAGCGCCTTGATCATTAGTTTTCTGTTAAGACTTAGTTGCTCCAAAAATAGACACTCACTGCTTCTTGTGTTTCATGCTGTATCTCTGAAGCAAAAACACTGAGGCTAGTTTCATGTGAAGATTGTCATAGAGATAGCCAGAATTCCAGTGGGCTGTGCCTCCATACCTAAGCAGAATGGCATACCCCCTCAGAACTGTGAGAATGTATACTGTTATCACAAAGTTAAGCAGAATGACTCTCCACAATGACCTTGCAACCAGACCCTCAAGGGAGGCCAACCAAGAGCAAGCTGAGGACACCAGGGCGACTCATTTGATACCACAGCAGGAGGCAGCAAGACACTTTGGAATTTGCTGGCTGCCCACCAAACCCTGTTTGTGCAGTACTCTTTTTATAGCACGGGCTCCTAATGCATGATGCTTGTTATACAATTACATAAATAATCAGCCAAGAAGAAAGTCCTCCATTCCTACAAACTAGGACAAACAGCAAGGCCCACCAAGACACTTCAGGGATGCTGGACCACTGAGTCCTAGGGTGGCCCCTGTATCATCCTCATCAGTCTGGGGTCTTCAGGTAGAACCTGGACTCAGGTTTCTCCTCCTCTCTGGTGCTGAATTAGCAGAGTGCCTTAGAGCCCTGAGGCCCAGCAGATACTCACTAGCCTTTGCTTGGCCCAGGGAGAGGGTTGGCTGAGCCGGAGCCACAGTAGCAAAGACACAAACCTTCCTAGGGCTTTTTTAGCCATGCTCAGGGCACGGGCTCTTGGTGGCTGGACACTCACCTGCTGTGTCGCTTTGGCTATCTCATAAGCACTCTGCCTTGATTTCCACATCTATAAATGAGGATGACCGTCTTGCCCACCCCACCCCAACCCAGAACTATTGGCAGGATAAAAGGCAAGAGACGGAGAAGGGCAGAGGTCAAAGATTCTAGACAGACTCTTGACGGTGGCTGAGACAATGATGCCACTGTAGTCTTCCTTCCCTTTCAGGTCCCCTCACCCCACTTTCTTTCTAATGACTCACCCTGAGGACACACTCATGGTGTGGCTCAAGGTCTTCTCTCCTCTGCCTAATGTAAATGGCATGAAGGAGGTCAGACCTCTTGTCTTCTTCTCTGTGTTGGCATCCAGGACAAGGACTGGTACCCAGAACGCTTCTAGTATCTCTTGAGTACAGAAATAAATCAACGAGGGGGAAAATGAATAGTGTAAAAATGACTAAACAGATGAACAAAACTGGCCAACTCAAAAAGCTCATGGTCAGGAAGAGACTTGGCAAATGTTAAGATAGAAGACCGTGGGGTGTTGCTTCATGGCAATAATCACAAGGACAGTTCATGTTTCTCATGGGTCACAATGTACGGGTAGTACTGTTCTTGAAAGACAATTGGTTTCTGGCTTCACATTAGGTGGCTGGGCAGTTGCTTTGGCGCCACACTCTACATGATTCAATAAACAGCATGAACTCATGGGCACTTTCAGGAGAAACTAGGCTCCAACAGGGTCCCCTAGGAAGGAATGGATCTTCTGTAAGACACCCCCATTGCTCCAAGGGATCAGCTGCTTTGGTTGAGGTTTCCAAGCCTTTTCCTGACACTACACAGAGCCTCCCTTCCAGAGAAGCATGGGTAGTGACCCTGAAAGCATCACCCTGTGGCACTAGAGTCATGTCCCAACCAGCACAGAAAAGGGAGGAGGAAGGGGAACCAGGCTCCATAACTCCTTCCTGCACTCAGGCTTTCCAAGATGGACCTAAAACACTTCTGCTGTTGTCCTTGCCTTAACAACCTACAGAAGCACAAGCCTTACTTCCAAGGTCTTTCTTCTGGGCTGCGAGCAGAACTGAGCAGTGGACCTGCAAGGGATCAAGAAGCTAGCTCTTATTGCCATCGGTTTCCTGTTCAGCATGCACAAACCCCTGACTTCATCAGCTATATGCTATATATTTAAAGATGGAAAAACCTTTAATGGTGATTCTCCTATGGTTTCCTCAAAAACGATGTTACCTTGATGCATTCCTCAATGGCGGGGTGGGGGTTGGGGGGGGAGAGGCAAAGGGAGAGAGTGAGCTCACATAAGCTTTAGTCAAACTGCAAATGTACCATAAGGATGCCCATACACTACATGCTCTGGAGGGCTCTTTATTTTTCCTGTTTCTAAGTGGTCTTTGCATCTCCTTTCCCTCAATCTCCAGGGGTGAGAAAAGTGATTTATCACCTGCTACCAGCCCTCTGCTCGGCATTCCCACCATAAATCTTGCCGTTGTGACTGAACTCCTATCTTCATAATCAGATAGCATCGGCCATTACTGCTTTCTTGTGTCAGAGTCCTTTTATTTAAGAATGCCTTTGTTTTCATTATAAATCCCTGAACATATTAGCAGAGGACACTTTCGGAGCAAATGTCTCTAGTGAGGGGAGGTCCCCATAGTCACATTCTCACTTCTAAGTGAGAGCAAAATCCTTAAGTCAACACATTCTACAGACACTGGGCTAAAGTACATTTTTCAAAGGCCGATGCCATTTGGTTGAAGTCAGCTCTGGAGGGTCACATACCTTTTCCATCAAAGCTGCAGTTGCTCATGGGAGAGGCCTGTAGGCAGGGGAAAGGCCTCCTGGGGCCTCCCTCAGCCTTTATCTCCCCTTGCAGGCGGAACTCACCTCAGTGCACCCTGCTCCAGCAGCAAACCTTTAAGGTGGCTTCTCAGACGGAAGAGAAGAGCAGCGTATTGAAAGGTAAGAGTCGTGCTGGCCCGACTCCCGTTCTGAGAAGACAGGAAGGTGTGTTCCCCTCATCCCTCCTTTGAGAATTCCAACTGGGACAGGGCAGGGTGAGTACTAGAAGATGGGAGTCAGGTTTAGCAAACATGCCCCCAGGTAATTTTGTACTTCACCTGGACAAAGGGCAGCATGATTGATAGCTTCCAGAAAGTTAATGAGATTTGAGGCTACACAACTTGTGACTCACAGGACGGTTCTTCGAAATCATTTAGCATCTGCCATTTCGCATCAGATAAGCAAGATGGAGTGAAGAGCAAGTATTTGGGCATTCAAAGCCATTTTCTTCTCAAACGCAATAGTTTTAAAAAAGAATCAATCTATTTGCCCAGAGCTCTTTCTTCCAGTTCAATAAACCAATAAGTTGATTGTCTCTAATAAGCTCTCCAAAGTTCCCATGGTTAAACTGGTAACTCAGTTGTGTGGGAGCTCTGTTCCATGCTTGATTCTAGTCCACCCCAGAGGGCTCACGAGAAGGAAAGGAGACACTTTGGTTCAATTCATTGCATCCTGAACTCCTATCGGTGGTTACTGATAGCACATTCCTCCTTCACAGGTCTCAGAAGCTCACATGGGTACCAGGAAAAAAAGCTATCTCTACTTTCTGCATGAACCATTCCCATAAATCACAGTGGGCATTCCGGCTGTCAAAGTGTATGTAACTCAGCCACAGTCAGATGTGTCCTGTTCCCAAGCATATCTGAGTCACCGCAAGGAAAGGGCAGACAGCAGTGCCCCCAAAGAACTGTCCCCAGATGACAACACATTGGACACCAACAGAAAAGATCACAGAGATCAAAGCTGCCAAAGGCAGATAGCTCAGTTGGTAAAGTGCTTTGCAAACATGTACGGCATCCCCAGCATCCTCTTAAATTGGATGTGGTGGAACATAACTGTAATCCTGATGCTCCAGAGAGGTGGCGCAGAAGGATCAGAAGGTAGGCAATCACACCAATGAGGCTGGGCAGAGAAGCAGCTTTCACTGGAAGAGTATCTCTCCTTTTAATAAAACAGGGCACCAACTCCATACTTGGGAACCTACCCGCCCACACTGCTTAGATTTTAATGTTTTGGTGGGATACCTGGGAAGACTGAGAGTTCTGAGAAGATTCGCATTTCCGGCTGGAGACCTGCAAGAAACTACCACACAAGTTGCCAGCTACAGAGGGCTTCCAGCTCTGCTTTGTGCACACAGTGTGGGGGTAGGGCACGGTCGGGGGTGGGCTTATCACTGAGCTTGGAGCGGGATGTGTGATTACTGATAGTTGACTGGAAACCAGTGGTGGCTTACAGAAATATCGATCCATCTTAGCCGCCCAAAAGACTTCTTTGAGGTCTTACAGTTTTCTTCTCTGTCAGGACAGGACCCCAGATCAAAATAGAAGCCAGGCAAGGGCTCTGGAGCCTCCAATTGTCAGGAAAGAACAGAACATACATAAGTACTCCATGATCAAATGTGTTTATTAGAGGGTGCAGCAGGTGACGGCATGGGAAGGCATGCATGCCAGAGGATGTGCAGGGAGCCTGAGAGCAAAACTGTCCTCTAAGTCAGAGCCTAGCCACCAAGCTGGAGCTACGCTCCCGGAGAAGAACTTTCTGGTTGTATCTAGGAAAATAGAGCCTACAGGCTACTTTTGATTACTGCTGTTTTCCTTTATAAATAAAGTTTTATTAGAACACAGCTGTGCTCGTTCGCTTCAATATTGCATATTGTTGCTTCCCCAGCAGCAGAGTCAGGTTGCCACAGCAGTGACATTGTCCTCAAAGCTAGAAATGCTGAGCTCCTTTATAGAAAAGGTTTTCCAATCCCGGCTCCATGCAAATACATCAGACGCATGAACTGGACTCCTCTCACACATAGGAGTTACCATACTGCAAACGACATGTAGTACTTAAAAAAAAAAGTCACAGCTAATAGAGGGGACTATATATACCCTACTTAAGATAAGCTGATGGCATCTGCCTTCCCACAAATCTGCCTTCCCACAAATGCAAATGCCGGGCTAAGAGAGGAGCATGGAGCTTCCCTCTTAGCAAATCCTCTGGACACAAGTGGTTTATAGGAGGCAAGAAGGCCCAAAACACAAAGGGACCCCAGAACTTGCAGTTGTCAGGATTAACAAATCCATTCAAGTCCTGTCAGATATTTGACACTTGGCTAGTAAGAAGAAAAAAAAAATATGTCAGCTATTAATTACCTTCTGGGGTTAAAGGCCACCCTGTTCTAAGTACACTCTAACCCCCTCTCTGGGAGCCTCTTGAAGGGCTCATCTCTTCCCCATCAGACTAACTGCTCTGAGATAGAGAAGCATTCCTCTATAGAGCGGAATGAAGTTTAGAAAAGCACCCTTGGTATTTGGCTGCACTAACTAACTAGGTAGAAGGAACTGATACAGCCAAGAGATGCTTCTTAGCCACTGCAAACATAGCTTACAACACTGAGATGAAGTCGAGGCGTGTGGCCAAACAAACACAGGTGTCACTGCAACATGGCCTAATGGCACAGGCCAGCACCCACTCGACCAAGAAGACATGATGGCAATGCTTAGATTACACTTTTCTCCACCCAGCCTCCTTCTGTCTCTGTCCATGCAGCCCTGTGCAGAACAACCTCTTCTTCCGTAGCCTTACTGAGGCTGATCACTAAGAGGCTGGAGTAAGGTGTCCCAACTTCAAAGAGTGGCACAAAATGGTGAAGTAAATTTGTTTAAAGCCAGCAAACTGATACAACTGAAGACCTCTAAGCTCTGCAAGTTTGCATCCCTCAAAAACCAGCATGTCTGTTATCAGCATAACTGCCCATGAAAGCAACAAGCACAAATGGCATTATTTATACTTAAAAGCAAGAGCAGTGCTTTATAATTACAAAGATAATTCTTGAAATTGCTCAGAGGACTCTGAAGCAAACATAGTGTGCTTATGGTTAGCATATCACCAAGGGATCTAGAACCTGAAAATGCTACCACCATCCCTCACATCCAACTCTTCTGTCATACTCCTGGCCTCTATGACAGCAGGGAAAGCTTGCTTTTAGGGCCAGGGTTGGGACTCAGAAAGAGATTTCCCAAAGAAAGTGCTTTAACATGCTCCACTATAGCAGCCTTGAAATCTGTTACACCACCTTCCAATCCAGTGAAGGGCTTTTTCCAGCTTCCCTGTCTACTTAAGACTGGATCACCACAGGTGTCTTTAATCTTCTTTCTAAAATGCCATTGACAAAGGAATATGAAGTCATACAGGAAGAGACTGAAAATCAAGTATCATCCAGGCCACCACTGTCTGTTTTCCTGAGCTTATCCATTTCCCCTGGAATCATGTACTATTCCTGTAAAATTACTTATATCCCCCATTTCCCTCGTCTGAGAAGAGGGGAGTGAGTGAGGTCTTGGTCATCTTGTCCTCCTCTGTGTTTGCCTGTTTTGTGTGGTATCCAAACTTAAGCATGTTATCAAAATCATTAGGGTTTTTATTCTGTTCATCTGACAGTCTGAGGCAGTCAGTGCAGTAACTAAACCTTCAGGGGTGATGTCTGAACTTCCCCTACTCAGGTCTTCTTTATAAATACCTACAACCAGCTCCATGATGTGCCACATGGGAAACAACTGCTCCTAGAATTCAAATCTCTTCTTTCTTTTCCAGAAACGGAGTTTCAAGTAGTAACTAAAACACAGCAGTCAAAGAATAGAAAATTAAGGAATACACTTGAAAATGTTTGTAGCTAAGACAAGGAAGTAGTCAGATTTGTTTCAAAGATAAAAGTGTGGGGCTAGGGAAATGACTTGTGGGTAAAGTGCTTGCCATGGAAACTTGACAACCAAAGTTTTGATCCCAGAACCCACATAAAAAGCCGGATGTGGCATCTGTAAACCTAGCACCCATACTGCAATGTGGAAGGCAGGAACAAGAGAAACCCCAGCTAGCTGGCCTGAAGCACACAGTGAAGCAGCAGAAACAGAGACCCTGACTCAACAAGGAGGTGATAACAGACTCCCAAAGTTGTCCTCTGAATTCTATATGTACACACACACACACACACACACACACACACACACACATACACACACAGGAAATGGATTAAAGACCTTAATATAAACAGGGAACCACTTCAAGGGCATATGGTAGGACTTCTTAGAAAGGACTCCAATGGCTCAGGAAATACTTCCGAGAAACGACAAACAGGACAGTGTGTAATTGAAAAGCTGCACAGCAAAGTAAACAAACAGCAAGATCACCAGAGAATCTTTTCCATCTAGGCATCTGGCAGAAGATTAATCTCTAGAATATATAAGGAACTCAAAACTTCACACACAGGCATGTGTGCATACATGCACACACACACACACACACACACACACACACACACACACACACACAC
>CABHPH010140121.1:28919-45453 GCA_902168325.1 Peromyscus nudipes
CACACACACACACACACACACACACACACACACACACACACACACACACACACCCTGTAAGCCGATCAAAACTGGCAAAGCACTCAAATCAGACATTTATCAAAACAAAAGTGGTACAGATGGCCAATTAATACGTGAAAACATGGCCAACATGCTTAGCCATTAGGGACATCCAAATCAAAGCTACATGAACACTCCACCTCACCCCGGTGACAATGGCTATCTGTATAAGTCATAATGATTCTCGTGGATGTGGTGAATAGCCATAGTTTGGATCTTGGATCAGTTTAGGGAATGGAGTAGTCCTTACTGACACAGGAGAAAGAAGTCTCCATCATTTGTCTGCAATGAAGTATAATGTTAGCTGGGTTTCTTCGGGAATGTCCCAACATTTGTTCTTGATGCTCCTAAAGATCAAAGGTTATTAGTATGGTACCCAGTCAATGTGTGCAGGCTCACTGCTTGCTTGGTAGCTCAGTCCTGTTGGGTTACAGATTATCTATTTGTGCGGGCACATTTACATATGATTTGCATCAAGCGTCTTCAAACATGAACAGAAAATGTAATAAACTCAAAGTCTACTGAAGAAGCAATGATTCTCAATAAACCTACCCCATAAAAGAGAGGCCCTTATCATGTCTCTAAGTCACCACTTGTCTTTTTCTGTTACAGAACACCTTACATTATCTTTATATTTTGCAAAGTGTTCCTCCAGGGGTCTGCTGATTCAGTCAGCTGGAGAGCTGAGAGGCCAGATTATGGTCCAGTAGATCTTGACTGAGCGAGAATGCCAGTTTCTGCGGTTAGTCTAGGACCCTTCAAAGACCTGAAGGATTCTTTGTAGAAACTTTGTGGATGGTCTCCAAGGAATGAAGGAGTGCCCTTAAATAGTGTAGTGTGTGAACATGTAAAGTGAGGAGGGAGTGGAAAGACAAAATATTTGGAAGAAGATACAGAACTCTCACTAGGTCCTGATGGAACTCTTACTCCCAGACCACAAAGAACTCCTCATGTGAGATACAGTCTACTTCCGGAATTTTCTGTAAGGTTATGCTGGCTCAGGCAGTGAACAAACATGTCAGCATTCTTTTATATTTCCCCCTCCTCACAGGCCTGTAGGGTTTCCCCTTTTGCCCTGCCTTAAAAGCCCTTCTCACCAATGACTCCAGTGACCCTATGATGTCACCACACACCATTCCTTACACAGGGGAAGTGGATACAAAGAAGGCTGGGCTGGACTCCTTCCAAGTGGTCTAGGTACTCAAGTAATAGTAGGGCCTTCTCTGTGGCTTGTGACCATTTTCTCTATGAGGCAATTTCTTGACATGCAGCCTTAGACTCAAATGGGGCTTTTATTGAATCTTGACTTAAGCCTGTCTACAAAAATTGCAGATGGCCCTTCCTTCTACCTCTCTGCGCAACAGTGATGAGTCATTTCTCAGAAATGGCTAGGCTTTGTTATTGCTGTTATTTGTCCAGAGTGTAGCTTGAATTCTATCTTGCTTTATAACAATAAAGTGTACCTCAAACTAACAGCCAAATACAGTACAACCACCTGCACAGTATCCAGTCAACAACTTTGACAGAACACACCAGAAGCTACCATAAACCCATTTTATTCCCATAAAACACTCTCTTTTGAGGGGTCTGAGGTCTACTAAAGAATACATTTCTGAAGTTCAAAGATACTCCTAAATACTTAAAAGTAGACCCATATGGCTGTAGCTGGATTATTCATAGTTATGTATTTTCATAACAGTTGCTGATTGTATGTATGCTTCAACCTCTTTTTGCTGGCATGGCGTTGGGCTACAGTGAAATATGACATACAAAGAAGAACATAACACTAGATGTTGACTTGGATCCTGTCACCTTGATTGTCTTGGTGTGACCTAATGAGGAAGTTAAATGGTCTCACTTAAAAAATGAAGACAAGACTACTGGCTGCTGCAGGGTAATGGGGACCAGGACATGATGAGACACACTGGGACAGTTATACTCACTGTCTGAGCTCCCTGCATCTGTACACATGACTTTCTAAAAGTGTTCAACAAAGAGAGAAAATTATCAATAATGACGTCCCCATCATTATCTAATTTGGGTCTCGTCGTGTGCTAAGACCATTAACTCACTGCGATTAGCACCTCTGATATATAAAATGGGGGCTCTCATTCACACTTCTCCAATGAGAAATGGAAGGTGCCAGAAGAAAGACAGTTTGTCCAAGGCTCTGCCGCTAACTGCAGGAGAGCTGAAGGTCAAATGCATGCCGGCAGCTCACAGAACAGGGTGGCATCACTGTTCCCACTCAGGCTGCAGACAGAGTTCATGGAAGAAAATTCTTCCCACATAAGCACTTCTGTGCACCACGTAACCACAGATTAATTAGTGTGGCCAAAAAAGCCTCAGGCTAGGAGTCAAGATTTTCAGCACTGGTCCACATCTTTTCACTTGGTGGACACATATGTGACCTTCACTTGGAGACCCCAAACCAGTCTACCTGTTCTGCTCAGCATTTTCTCCTAGTATTCCCTATATGCCCATCAAGTCATACTCTGTAAAGCTACACAGTAAGCCAGATTTTCTTTCTTGCATATGCACCCCAGTACTTCTAAGCAAGAGGCAAGAAAACTCCCTAAGTTACATAGGATGGGCCACGCTTCTAGGCTGCTTCTATCTGAGACCAGAAATCTTTATTCAGTCTTTAGGGAAATACATATCCTAGGTTCTAGCTTATGACAATGACTGTCCCATTTACTTACCTTGGAATGGATGGTTCCATGTTAGGTACCACCCCACCCCTATGCCCCATCCATCATGAGAATCCTACAATCAGCTTACTAAATCTACAGGCTACCTTCATGTCACAAATCAGCTTCTTATTTCCAGTCTCCAGGAACATTTGGTAATGTGTACTGCCACTTTCAGGACTCCCTTAAATTGAATCAAAATGGCATTTCAGTTTCTTTAAAAGTATAAAATCCTTTAGTTCTTGCTCTGTCTCCAAGGTGGTCTGAAATGTTAAACTACCACCACCAATTAGCTTTCTGCTTTTGCTTCCAATGCCACCATGGTTCTTTTCTGTCTCTAACAAGGCCAGGACATTCCCTCTGTCTGCCTCAGTAAAGGATGGGAAAAGAGAGAAGGAGAAACAAGACATCCATTTCAAATACAGAGGTTGCTTCCACTGCCCTTCAAGGGTGGACTCTTTGGAGCCTTGTTGCATGCAGTAGGATTCACAGCTGCACCTGAACTTGACACGTCAGAGAGGTGAAATCAGGAAGAGAGGAAAAGTAGAGGACTAGAGACAAATACCCAAGTCCACCCCAGGAAGAGGATAATGAAAGACAGACACAGAGACCCCTTTCACTCTGGAGGTGAACTTGAGTTCTGAAAACCACTTTGTGTCCAATTAGGAAAATGGCTACATTTCCGGTACAAATAAGTCACTTGTATTTCCTAATTGGGTGCTCTTAATAGTGTTGATTGTGTGTGTGTATAGAAAAAAAATAACTGAAGACTGATTTAGGTTGAAGAAGAAAAACAATTACTAATAAAGCCCCTTCATTTTTTTTTAACAGGTGTTTATTACAGCTTTTACAAGAACAGTTCTTCTGGTTTAGATGCTCATGTTACTAGTAGCCTGTCCTGAATCAATAGCACTCTAAAGCAGGGCCTCTAATGTAAACAGAGATGCTACATCGCATTGTCATTAATATGTTCATTCAAGTAAGTGCAGCAAAGCTGAGCAAACACTACATAGTCGGCATACTCAGCTTCAGCACAGACAGTGGCAGAGGGGGTAGTTAGGCGGAGAGCTACCAACATCTTTTTAATTTCTTCACTGAGGCCTCACTATAAACGAACAAAGACTTCATTTGAAAAACTCTTGCAATCCCAAGTCCCTAGAGACCAAGGTATGTAATACTTTTTTACCCTTTCTAAAGATTTTAACAACAAAAAGACAGCTTTATTCCCCCCAAAATAAACTATTTTAAAGTGAGTCCAGGATTCCTCCACCTCCGAAATACAGCATTTCAGTTTTTGGTTGGTTGACACATAACATGCAAGCAGATGGGTGCTCTATGATGAAACAATTTTAGTTTTCTTTCTTGGCTGAGGTGTAGAAAGAAAAATTAAAACATTGTTCTATATTAGGTTTATTATTCTGAAGCTTGGGAATTCAAGTTTTAAAGTTTTTGTTAACAAACACTGCCAGCAAACATGTCTGCAAGGGGATTTCTGCTTAATCTTTCTCTTTTTTATTTCAAATTTTTTATTCATTTTACATACCAATCACAGTTCCCTCTCCTTCCCCTCCTCCTGCTCCCCCTACTTTCCTCCCACCCCACCACTTCCCAGAGAGGGTAAGGCCTCCCATGGGGAGTCAGGGAAGCCTGGCACATCAGGTTGAGGTAGGACCAAGCCCCTCCCCTCTGTATCAAGGCTGAGCAAGGGATGGCTGCTTAATTGTTCAACGTGCATCACATTCTAGTTAAGATTCTGTGATGCTGTTGCTCTACTTGCTGTTTCCCTTTGTCACACAGGACAGAAATCTCAAGCACTGTGGTAGACAGAAGGAAAAAGGTAAACACAAATCTGTTTATAACATCATTTGCTCATTAAATACACCCCTCAGTTGGGGGTGGCAGTTAGAAGCCATGGAGACCTTTCTGGAACTCCTTGTTTAATGCTCTCCTTTGCATCCCCGGCCCCCAAGCTCACTTTTCACTATGGTTTATCACTTCACTGAGAACTCAGTCTTATTAAGTGACTCTAGAATGGCACTGTTTCCTGGAGCATGTCTGAAAATTCTGCAATGACAGCAGTATCTGAACTTGCATTAGAGAAAACGCCATGTGAAAAAGAGAAAGGAGCCACAGTGTCTCCTTCGGCAGCTCAGCGTTGATGTCCTCAGTCTGACCTTCCTAAGCCTGGTTTGGAAAGTGAGGAAGAAGAGAAGGTGACAGTGCCTACCCGTCCCCAAGTATGGTGGCACCTTCTACAGCCTCATGACCAAAAGACCCAAACATTGAAGGAATCTCAGACCGCTTCATGGAAAGCAGCCTACCCAGAAACAACGCCATTTCCTGCATTGGTGCGAAAAGAGGGCTAGGAAAATGTTTACTTATAAGGTACAAACAGGGTGAGCACAGCTGGGGAAAGTATCTAATGTAGAAGCACGGGGATCTAAATGTAGAGGGCCAGAACCCGGGTAAAAGCCAAGCACGGCAGTATACACCTGCAATCCCAGTCGTGGGGGTGGGATGGAGTCTAGCGGGTCCTAGCGGCTTGTGGGCCAGGCAATCTAGTCAAAATGGCAAGCTCTGGGTTCAATGAGAGATCCTATCTCAGAAAAATAAGATGAGGAATGATGGATGGAGCTACCCGAGGTTGATATCCAGCTTCTACATGAGCATGCAACAGGCCAGTGTACCACATTTATATATATGCATGCATACACTACACACATTAATAATAATAATAATCATGGCAAAATGGGAATTCATGAATAGAGACTTCCTTATTTAAAGTTAAGTTCATAAAACCAAACGCTACATATTAAAAATTAAACTTTTGATTTTTTCTCATGTTGCCCCAGTATTTACTGTTTTATTTTAAAAACAAAGTTAGGGCTTCCTCAGGATTTCTTTCTGGGAAGTCTATTATCTCTAATTCTCTCTTCACATAAAGGAACCCTGCTCCAGAATCCCTCCTGGCTCTGAGACAGAGATCTATTTTAAGTTGCTGCTATTCCTGTGTGGACAGCTGGCAGATTCCACCTGTCTGAGGGATGTGCTGTCAAAGGATCAAATGCCTCCCAGGCCTCATGACATACTGTCACCCACCATGAATGCTTCTAATGTGAGATGGCCTGCCAATACGCCCTCAGAAGTTGATCATCTGACTTAATCTAGTCCTGAGCCAGGCAGCAGATATTGACTGATCTGATGATACACTTCACCAGAAGTGGGGCTAGGTACTGGGAACAATAGATACAACAACCCAGTTAATGTGACCCTCACTCCAGGAGCTTACATATCCAAGGGGCTCCTTGTCCTTCTCTAATAGTCTATGACCTCCCAGAAGCTACCTCACCATAGGGTAACAGATGGTGAAATCAGAAACAAGTATGGGTGAAACTTATGACTTTCCAACAGCTTCTAGAAGTCAATCACAGTACCTGACAGCCTTTGAGAGGAGGCATTACCTTGCACATCAAAGCATTATCCTTAGAAACAATTCAGGTTTCCAAAGCTGGACTCAGCCTTTGTGGTAAGTCCATTATGGTACATGTGATCTCTGGCTACTGCCATCCATCTCTTGGCAGTGTGTTCAGGAAGAGGTTTTAAGTAGAAAGCCAACAGGCGGAGGAGCTTATTTTGAAAACACACTCATATATTCTAATGTCAAATCTGACTCTATTCTCCTGGCAACAGGCTAGGACTCACAGTTGCTAGCAGCAGATCTGGCAGACTAGGGGGTATAATATCAGCAAAAGAAATCTGGCCACCTAGGAAGTACAAGTCCATCTTCCAAAGCAAAATGTTTCCAACCTGTGGGCCACTGCCCTTCAGTGAGCCATAAAATACACTTAGTGGGAGGCAGACAGCATTAAAAGAAAAAAGAACCGCATAGAAATACCAGCCCGTGATGCATGGAGTTTGGATAGATCTCTCTCATGAAACTTATTTCCATTTTATACACATATAACGGATCCACTCGGCATTTGGGAGTACTGCACGGTGTCACACATAAAACATATCCTGCTATAGGGAAGAATGAGAGAAGCCTGCCCAGAAAAGATCTTTGGAAAAGTAGTCCAGACTGGGAGCAGTTTAGTTGTTCTCCTATCTGTACTTATATCAGCTGAAAATGCACATATGGTCAATAAATGTAACTGGGATGCTTAAAGATAGCACAGTTGCTTTTTTTTTTTTTTTTTAATCTATAAAAACAGCACTGTATTGGGGAAGACGACCCAGCAGTAAGAGCATTTGCTGAGTAAGCACGAGCACCCTAGTTCAAAGCCCCAGAACCCATGTAAAAAAACCAGGCATAGTGACACATGCCTTGAACCCCAGCACTGAGGGGGTAAACAAGAGGATTCTGGGATTTCCTAGCTGCCAACATAGCTACAGGTTCAGGGAATAAGATGGCAAGTGACAGAGCAGGACTCCCGACATGCATGCAGAGGTCTATGCCCCTGTAAACACACATAAACATGTATCACACATATTCACCCACACATCACATAAGTTTAAAAAAATTAATGTAAATCTAATTTTAAAAACAATACAATCTTTTGATTTCTGGTTTATGACACCAATAGTTCCCTTCCTGCGTCCTGCTCGTAGGTGTGAAATAGGTCTGTGGAGTCCAGGAGATGGTGTCAGATCCTCCTGGAACTAGAGTTACAGGCAGTTGTGAGCTACCCGATGTGGATGCTGGGAACAGAACCCAGAACCCAGGTCCTTTGCAAGAGCAGCAAGTTCTTTTGAACATTGAACCACCTCTCCAGCCAGCCCCCTGCATCTAGAACTCTTCGGCAGCGGTGGGATTCTTCCTCTCTGTGTGGATCCTCATCTTGAAAGGTTTCATCCTTGACCCGAGAAATCAAAGTTGCTACACAAAGCTTTCAGCTCAGGCTGCTACATGGTGGCAACCACTAAGACAGAGCCAGGGAGCACTGGACATTCACACAGCTCCACATTGCTTAGGTGCCTGAGGTGCATACTGTCAGGGAGTTTGATTGACACAAGGGTCAAGTCCATATTCTGCCCATCTCCAACCAACCTGGCTGTACATCCAGTGGGCAAGCCAGATGTGAAGCTTCGTCTGTATTCATGGTGTCATTTTTAAGGATGAACTGACACATTTCAGGCAGTGAGCAGACCACCAGTGCATCTTGGTGCATCTGTGCAGTTTTGGCACCTCGAACTATCACCTAGAAAATGCACGGAATGAAGTCCTCACACCAAAAGTTCCCCATCACCAGCCTCACTTCTAACCCCACAAAATTAATTTACTTTTCAACAGGAAAAAAAAATTCAAGGCCTGAAGATCACAGTCCTCAGCAGGCAACATATTTCAGAATTCTGTTTTTATGATTTTATTTTTTACTACTGTCTTTTATTTATAGAACGTGAAAAAAGGCTTTCTGCTTAGATACTGACTCAATTTCCTTTTAAAACAAATCTAAGTAAAAAGAATGTTGCTTCGGGAAAAATGTTAAGTATTAGCAAAACAGGTGATGTATATAGCCGAAACTGAGCAGGTGGTCTATGACTGCCTGAAATGGGAAGAATAACTTGCTCCAGTTTGCTGATTTGTGGAAAGAGCCAGTGAAGATAACTAACCGCCCCTCACTCAGCCACCTTCCCTGGACTAAGGTGCGTTCCCACCCTCACCCCAATCTACAGAGGAAGAGCGGGAAGAACCAAGCTTTCTTTTCACAGTCTCCCCGGTGCAGTGGTCAGTGACGATGTAGTACTACTTTTATACCCCTCCAGCATGGATTTCTCACACGCCATGCTAACAGACTGAAAACAGCTGACTAGACATGAAATGAATGCTTGTCACTGACGAAGACTCCACCCCTCTCCCTCTTCCCCTCTCCCCTTCCCCTTCTCTCCCCCTCCCTCCACTGTCCAGAACTACACTCTATAGTCCAGGCTGGCACTCTTTCCCCCTCTGCCTTCTGAATGAGCCACCATGCCTGGCCAGATTTCTCTCTTCTTAAATCTTAAGTTCTATAGTATCACTTATAACTGGGGTGCATTATAACCAACACCACATTTGTGTTTCTAAATGCCTTCAATATTTTAACTGTGGCAAAACAAAAACAAAAACAAAAACAAAAAGCAAAAAAAAAAATCCCCAAAACTCAGCAAACACTTAGTATGAATTTAACTTTCAATCAAACAAAGGAAGAACAGGAAGATACCATTTCAATAAAAACAGCAACTTCCTTCTTTACTCTCCTCTCTCTGACTCAGTGTAATCCCTAATATATGCTACTAAATCTTGTAAATCTGAGGCCCTTTGTATTTCACTTCTGAGTTTTTAACGTGTCAGGCAAATTAAGCTCAATTTCCCCATGATTAGTTCACAGGCAACGAAGTCTTCTTGTCAAGACAAAGACTTCCTTGCCACCACTTTACACAATACTGTATGCCCCAAAGAGTCTCCTTCCATTTCTGACATAGTTTGAACAAAACTTATTAACTTATTAAGCATATACTCCGTTCAGCATCTCGGTTCCTCACAGGTCTCTCATAGGTAGAATGAGCCTCACAAGCTGCTCGTGTGAAAGCCAAAACAAGGGACACATGCACAAGTCTGAAAATTCCACTACAGATTCACTTGCATAGTCACAGAAATTCCCACCTACCCCACCCCGGTACTAGGGATTGACCCTAGGGCCTTATGCATGGTAGGCAAGAACTCTACCACTGCACTACAGCCCCACCCTGACACGTCTGCTTCTTTATAAACTTTCTAACTCCAAGTAATCAAGAAAAAAATCTTATTTGCTCAAACACAGCATATTTTAAGATTGGCAAATAACTACTGAGGTAAGGTTTGGAATGTGATCAAAATGGAAATAGTAAGATCCGGGTGAGATTTCTCTGTGATTCTAGCAGTTCTACATTTCTGTATCTCTCCTTTGTGGATCTTGTTTCTCTGTTGTAGTTTCATAGAGAAACGGGCATCCATCTACTGATACCAGGGGCCCCATAAGGGCAGTGGAATTGAGACACCGGCACCCTCAATGGCTTCAGTAGCATCGGTAGAATGGAGGAAGGAGCACTGTGTATGCACTTCTCAAAAGAATTGTTTTAATAGCAAGGAAACCGAGAGCACTCAGAGGCTTCAAGATTTCCATACAAATAGGATTTTCTTCCACTCATCTCTTTGTCTTCGTCACTTTACAGATGGCAGCAAATTTCACCCAGGGCCCCGTCGCATGTCAGTATTACCTCGTCAAACTTTCTTACCTGTGCACTGAGTGGTCCGGTATTTCCGAGAGTGACGGGAAGAAGCAGGAACCTAATAGGCATGTTGCCGCAAAATCTGACTCAATCCTATTGTCTCCATTTCATTTCTGCTAGAGTTTCAAACAGGGCAAAGACGCGTTCCATGTGCAATTTCCATGCCCTGTCAGAGGCTTTCTGTAGGCCACTGTACCCATTTTGAAACAATCAACCCAAAAGCCTTTTTGTCAAAACAAGTCTTCGTGTCAGCAGGCATTGCTGTTTTCATTTTTCTTGTGTTTTTCACATTTTCTACATTGGCAAATTGCATTATTGTCAAGAGGGTGCGCATGTCCCCATATGCGCATGCGCATGTCAAGAGGGCGTGCATGTCCCCATATGCGCATGTGCATGTCAAGAGGGTATGCATGTCCTCATATGAGCATGCGCATGTCAAGAGGGTATGCATGTCCCCATATGTGCATGTGCAGGTGTGTGTAAATGAGTGGAGGCCTGAGGTTGACATCAGGAGTCTGTCTCAGTCACTCTCCAGATTCTTCACTGAAGCAGGGTCTTGCCGATGAACCTAGAATTTGCCAATACAGGCGAGTCTCGTTGGCCCACTTGCTCCAGGAATCCTCTCTCTACTTTCCCAGTACTGGAATTACAGGCATGTCACCAAACCCACCTGGCATTTATACAGGTTCTGCGGACCTGAACTCTAGTCCTCAGACTCACAAGGCAAGTGCTCTAAGAGCTGACCATGTCCCCAGCTCTACTTCTCAGAATTAAAAACCAAAAAAACAAAACCAATATTCCTCACGAGCTATGTATAAAGGGAGAACCTGATCTGCTCTGGCACTTTAAAAATAGCTGATATTGAACACGCAACTGTTTTCCTTTATTTTTAGAACACTTAAGTTGGCACATATGTGATGAATTACTGTGTTGTTCACACTAAAAAGTAAATTAAGAATTACTTCTGATTGATCAATTATCATCATTTATATGGCCTGAGGAAGTGACAGCTCTTATTCAATCCAGATTCAGAGGGTCACTGATTTCAAACAAGAAATGTAAAACAAATTAAAACAGTCTATTCATGACTGTAATTTCAGGTTTATGAAATGGTGCCACAAAAGCCACCATCAAAGTGCCGGCTTGCTGGAAGGCCCCTCCTGCTGGCCTCAAAGACCTACAGGAGAAAACCTGGCTAGCATTTATTCCAGGGTCCAAATTACAGTCTTTAGACACATGTAGTATTTTCTTTCTTAAAGCAGCCATGGGAGCAAGTAAAGTTATCCGTATTTTACAGAAGAAGGCCAAGTTCAGAGACAGCCACAGAAGGTAGTACAGGCCGAAGACAACAAAGAGTAGAATTCTACTTCAAAAGCTTGTCTAGTCCAGAGTCTAAGGTTCTCTATCACTACCCACTAAACAACCTTCCAGTGGATCTGAGGTCACCTGTCCTCCTCTGTGCATGTAAACTGAACTCCTCTCACGAGTAAACATCCCACAGCCGAGACCTTATACATCCGGGCCTACCTCCTATCACACAGAACTCAGTGCTAATCCTACAAAGGAAAAAATGCTTTTCTGCTGTTATCCTGAACAACTCATAAGTTATGGAGATTTCACAAGTCCCAACCGGAGAAAGCAATAAATCATCTCTCTATATTTTTATAATATTTTGAGAGAATGCAGGTTAGATATATTGGGCTAATGAATCCAGACACCAACATGTTTGCAGACATATACTTCCAAGCAAAAACTGTTCTAGGATAAGAACAAAATTCCTCTCTTTTGATTAGTGACATGTACATAAATCCTGTCTCACTCAAGTTCCTCCAATAGTAAATCATAAGACACACTTAGCAATTTTTAAGGATTTTTCTTTTAAAGGGAGAGGGGTTGCCTATGAAATCCAAGCCCCTCAAGCTCTTGCCTCTCAAAAAGAGATGATGAAAGATAGAAATGAGGAGAACTGAAGAAGCCAGAAAAGCAGCATGGTGTGCAACTGTCAGGAGCAAAGGGCAGACTACCTTCTCCAAGTCCAGTCACTATCAAAACGGACAAAGGAAGGATCAAAGTCAGAGGTCTTCATTGAGCAGACTGGCACTCAGCATGGTGGACTGACTCTGTACCAGCTGCCTATCCCTGTACCGCTCATGGGAATCATTAATCTTCATTAGAAGAATCGTGCTGTTAGCTCCCACCCCGGGGCGGGTGCTCAGTGTGCCCAGGGAAAGTGGCATAACTTCAGCTCAGTGCTGGCAGCTGCTGTTGTGCTCTAATTCTTCCTAATTGCAATCCCCATGGACAGCTCTGATTGTCAACATTACCTTCTCACTACTCACATCAGACAATCCTGCCCCAGTCATACCCTGCTTAGCTTGAGCTTTTAAAACCATGCCTAGCTAGTGCTTTGAAGGGGCTCCCCAGTCTGACCATCTAAACATGCCCTTCAGATCTAATACCAATGTCTGCAGCTTTTTTTCCTCCCACTAGCACAACACACACACACACACACACACACACACACACACACACACCCAAAAAACTAAATTTGGTGGATAAAGGCACACGCTACCAAGTCTGATGACCTGGTTTCAACACCTGGGACCCACATGTCAGAAAGAGAGAAATGACCACTCAAAGTTGTCCTCTGATCTTCACACATGTACTGTGACCTGCATGTGCACACACAAATACACAAATAAATATAAAAGGCAACAACACTTTTAAAAGCTTAACTTTTTACTGAGCACATGTGGGTTACTGTTCTCAAAGCCTCCTTACTTGGAGATGAATATGTAGCTAGCATATGCAAAGGAGGTGAGTAAATGTAAAAGGTGTTTTATCTGTATTGTCATCAAGAGTTTGTTGTACTTTTTTTTTGTTGTTGTTGTTCTTAGGAAATTATCTAAGATTTAATTCTTGAACCCAATATTCACTTGAGAAATTTAACTGGACACTAATCACTTCTGATTTATTCTTAGTTTTAAATATGCCTTGGGATCTAATTAAATCTTATTAAGATATGAATAAGAGGTACTGAGTCAGAACTCCTTGGGAAGCACAACTTGTATACAGGAAGTAAACTGATTAACAGGCACAGGATGGGAGAGAGAAGCTGCCAGCAAGGCACCCAGACACAGAGCTTCGGCCTGAGTTGGACATCCATCCATCTCCACATGCAGTGCGTGTGTTATGAGCTTTGCCAAGCAAAAAAGCAACTTTTATTTTGGAAGGTCCTGCGTATGCTAGCTGCATTACTTTTCTAAGTGACCAAACTTCTGAGAAAAACAGTGTATAGGAAGACGAACTTATTTGGGCCCCCTGTTTGAGAGGGAAGTGTCCATCACAGTGGAGAAGGCACAGTGGAATTCCTGGCAGTGGGAGCATGTGGCTGGAGCTCTTCACATCTTAGAGGACCAGGAAGACAGTTAGGAGGGATAGTGCCAGCACCCAGCAAGCTTTCTCCCCTTCCCCTTCTGTCTTGTCCTCCCTCAACCCTGTGGGCTAGTGTCACCTAGATTCAGGTTGGACCCTCCCTCTTCTGTTCAGTCTCTCCGGAAACTCACAGAGACACACTGAGAAGTGTGTCTCCCAGGTGATTCCAAATCCAACCACATCGACAGTGCAGATGAACCATCACAGTAGCCAAGTGCTCCACCTTTGAACCAACCCCCCCCCCAGCTCCAATCTAAGTAGTTAAAAAATACACAAGGAAATACATGAACAGGAACAAGTTAAAGTACCCACATCTATCTGTGATAAAATTAAAAAGAAACTTTCAATACTCCAATTCTTTTACTATTTTCTGTATTATATGAGCAGTAATACTTCAGAGAATTTGGCATCACAAATATGCTCTTGAATAGTTTAAGCTTTCTACAATCCCCCCCCCCACACACACAAATCTCCCTATATCAATGGAAAGCTGTTTATTACTCAGACTGCTTCTCCTTTGCAGGGGCTAAGTTTCATAAATGTCTTAAAAATAAATAACTGCTTCATACCACACATAACATTTTCACCTCTTATGCTTGTTAACATGGCTGGCACAAGATGCTGTATGCTCCAAAGACATTCATCTAGAAGCAAAATAATAAGAAAATAATACCAACAGTAATAAATAGTTACTAAAGTATAGAGACTTGAACAAAGAGTCATGTGCATGCTCAGAAAGGGTACCACGCAATGCTGTTTGTCTAAAGGAAAAGTGCAGAATAAAGGGGGAATGTTTATTTTAACTGGTCACATGTTGGTCTAGAAAGGGTAACTCTCTAAAACAGTCCAGGGTTTTCTCCACAGTCCAATAGCAGCACCACGTTCCTGCTTAAACACACAGAGGAAAATAGACCAAGGCATGTTTTAAAAGTCCTACATTTAACTTTGGTATATATTCTTGTAACCCAAACCAAAATATTGATCTGGACTAATAATTCTCATTTGTTTCAGATAGCAAGAATCTTTTGACCTGCACCATCTCCCTGCCCTGTTCAGGCAGCCTGACAGGTAGTAAGTACGTGTCCCATTCTCAACATGATAGAAAACGAGGATCAGCATTAAAGACTGTCAAACTATAGAGAGACTAGTGGGCAGAGCCTTAAGCCAACACACCCCGATTTAAGTCTTCCTGCCCCAATATGTCGTCCCTTCTGACACTAAAGAGATCAGTTACACTGTGGAAAAGTATTATACAAACTTGTTAGGGTGGGTTATTGATGTAGTGTAGGTGTAAAGTGGTGATACAGACGCTACAGGGGACAAGGGGTCACTTTATTTTACGTCTGAAAACCAAACACTGGTCTTTTTATTAGTAGTATTGAGTACAAAGATATGACCATGAAGGGAGGGTCATCACTTACAAATGGCTACACAGAGGTTCCGAAAACCTCCTTTAAGCCAGTCTACACAGAAACGGAAAACACACTGCCAAAGCTCTACCCACCTCCTTCTTCACACCCATGGCTGACATTGCTGAATGGTCACCACACCCATACACACGCAGTCGTGCATGGATTCGGGATTCCTCTACTCATAATCCTATCCACAGATGTCACTGTCCGCCAACAGAAGCTGGTGTATGAGATGAAGTTCCAAAGTTGACCTCTGGAAACAGTTGGAACTTTAACAGCTGGTCCTTAGACCACACCTGCTTCGCAGCTGGCAGAGAATCTTCTGAACACAGGTTGGGTTATACCGTATGTCTTCCATCAAAATAGATATGCAGGTAACACAGGGGATAAAGGTTTCTAAGCTGCACGAGTCAGTTCTACTTACTCTGTTTGCTTGCACATGGGATCTTGCTCTGTAGCCCAAGGTGTCCTTCAGCTCACAGCCTACCTGCTTTAGTCTCCTGAACTCTGGATTTCTGGCAGGTACCACCATACTCAGGTAGTTTGTGTGTAGGTTTGTGTTTATGGATATGCAGGGGTGTGTGTGTGTGTGTGAGTGTGTGTGTGTGTGTGTGTGTGTGTGTGTAAGTCAGAGGGTGGCCCAGGGTATTATTCTTTCCCAGGAGCTGTCTGGCTTGTGTTTTGAAGCAGGGTCTCTCTTTTGCAGCTATTTGCATGTTAGACTAGACTACCTGCCCAGTGAGCTCCAAGAACCCTTCTGTCTCCAGCTCCTTAGTACTGTAATTGTATGTGCCTGCCACTATGTCCGGCTTTATTGGTGGGTTCTAGGGAACGGACACGGGTCCCCATGCTAGCACAGCATGGCAAATGCTTTACAGACTGAGCTGTCTCTCCTACCCCAGTTTTTACTTTTTAAAATGACTAACTCATTGAATTTGCCATACTGCCTTGTTGAATGTGGTCAGTGGGGATCTGTCACTGTGGGGCAGAACAGTGTAGCTCCGTGGCTTTATTTCTGACATTATCTAAAAATAGATCACCTATGTTTGCGTCTGTTCAGCCAGGATGCTTGCTTGCTATATGTTCTTGCATAAGGAATACCCAGTTTTTCTCACTTCTCTAATGAATAATATAATCAAAAGTGTCATTTAGGTCACAGAAAGTTTTTTTTCTCTAAAATGAAACCAAACTCTAAATGGAAACATTTTAAGGATTTTTCATCAGTCAGTTTTCGTCACTGAGAGACGAGAGATTTAATTCAAAGGGAAAAGTGCACAGCTCACCATTTCCAACAGTTCTCACCCCAGAACTGAAAATCTATACAGAGGAAGAATAAAGTCAACCACATGGACTTGGGCTAAGATTAGACTTATTGACGTCAGCATGGTTTTCAAGCCATGCATATGGATGAGTGCAGAAGCAGAACAGAGTGAATAGCTGGTGTGTCTGTGTGTTTACACATACACAGTGGTTTTTTTTTTTTTAACTCTGTCAACTAAGGATGATTGGAAGCAATGAAAACTCCCATCAGCTGGACCTGGTAGCATATGCTTGTAATCCTAGTTACCTGGGATGCCAAGGAAGGAGAAGTGCAAGTTCAAAACCAGTCTCAGCAACTTAATTGTACCCTATTATAAAATAAAATAAAATAAAATAAAATAAAATAAAATAAAATAAAATAAAATAAAATAA
>CABHPH010140122.1:0-18254 GCA_902168325.1 Peromyscus nudipes
TGGCTACCGGCCAATCAGCGCTTTATTGATACAGAGTGATATCCACAGCAGGGAAGACCAGGTTTCTGTTTGAAGACAAGCTGCTTCCAAACTTCCAAGAACTGTGGTTTCCACAAACTTCATTGTATACATATTTTCTCTCTCCCTTTTCCTCCTTCTCCTCTGTCTCTTCTCCTTCAGTCTCTCCTTATGTTGGAGTTACATCCAGACCCAAATACAATTTTTAGTATTTACAAGATTGCCAGATCTCTTACACTTTACCTAATTCTTTTTTGAATTAATAGGACACTAAGGTTTCTTACACATTCTATCTTACAATAAGTCTTCTATTCTAGAAGTTATGGTTGTGTTTAAACCTAGGCTTGAATTTTATTAAAAATATGAGCAGTAATTGGTTGGTTTAAACATCTATAAAGGACCCTTATTAATTTAATCTTATCAGTGAAGCCCATTTCCCAGTCTGTATATTCATTGGTTCATTAATAGGTGCATAATCCAGCTTGAGCCAATGAGACAATAGGGAGTGATGTCTAGGGCATCTGAGAAAGGGGATGTGCTTTCACTTCCTGGTCCATGTGAATAAAAAGTGGAATACCCCAGTCACTGTTCAAAGCCATTTTAAGACTGCAAGCTTTGGGCTAAAGCCAACATGGCAGTTAGAGAGGAAAATACAGAACAAAACAGATGTCTGGTGAAAGTGTTGATCTATTATATGCAACTTCATTTAAAATAGAGCCTATTTATTTCCTTTTAGCCTCATTGAACCCATAAATGCCCCTAATAGCTCAGTTATGCTGACACTAAGTTCTTGCTAAGTACTTTCTTTCTTCATGAAGTAGAGAAAGGAAAGATGCCTTCTCTCTGGCCAAAAACCAGTAACACATAGCATTATCAACCAAGGAATCCCATGACCTACCTAAAAAGAGATAGCCAATGACAAATATACTAGAAAGACCTAAGAAAAAGAGGTATTCTACCCAACTCTCTGTGAATTGTTCTCTTCTTCTTGCCTCACAGAAAATAAATTTAATATAAAAAGCTTAGAAAACTCAAGTAAATCAGTATATTCTCAGGTTCATTTATAAAGAGGAAAAAATGGTTCACAACATTCAAGATTCCAATGCTCTATTGAGGGGCCTTGTCACTTGGGGTTTCCAACAGGGCAGCATATTACGGTGGGAACAAAGGGCTGAGGAAATCTCTGACACCATTAGTCAAGAAGCAGAGTGAGACAAGTAGAGTATCATACCAAGGTCCCATGGTCCTCTTTGAAAGCACACCCCAATGACATAATGACTCATCATTAGAATCCATCTAAAAATACACAATGACATATTTCCCAATAGCTTCTCCTGGGAGTTCAAGTTTTTAACACCTGAACCTGGGGTGGACATCACCCCTATTCAAACCAGTGACCATATTCAAACTAACCACATCATGATCTAGAGAGAAATTGCTGCTGCTGCTGCTGCTGCTGCTGCTTAGACTTGTCAGCCATTGAAGCTACAGGATGAAATGAGATGAGATTATATGAGCTTGTGTAGCTGTTCATTCACTTCTTTAGAAAGGCTACCAGCATCCCTAAATGACATCTACAGAGAAGCTCCACTCCCTTAACAGAACACTACTATCTCCAAACTCTGATGCATTGCAGTTCTTAATCACATGTAGATATGATGTGATAGCATTCAGAGTATTCAATGGACTAGTTCTTCATCAGAGAAAGGTCACAGTGTCTAGGTCTAAAAATAAAATATTCATAAGGAAATCTCTGAACCAATTTACCAACTTCCAACCCTATTCTAAGTCCCTGTCTCTTTCCATGGGATAATGTTAACTTAAGAATCTCCTCCAATTGAGTAAAGCATGACAAATAACCAGTATTTTTCACCATATGCTATCCATGATGCTCTTTATAGTCCATTACTCCACAGAGTTCCATTGTTGAAAAGTGTTCTCTCTCTCTCTCTCTCTCTCTCTCTCTCTCTCTCTCTCTCTGTCTCTCCCCCGTATGTGTGTATGTGTGTGTGTGTGTGTGTGTGTGTGTGAGAGAGAGGGGGGGGGCTGGTACACCTTGAATGTATATACCCAGTTTTGGGGTCAGGGGACAATATCTCAATATCCAGTTATTTCCTACTATCACTAACCACTGTATTTTTTTTTGAGATTGGGTCTCTCACTGAACCTGAGGCTTGTCAATTCAGCTAGGCTGCCAGGCCAACAAGCCCAGGGATTCACTTGTTTCCATGTCCCTAGCACTGGGATTATAGTCATGTGCCACTACACCTGGCTTTTACATGGATACTAAAGATCAAAATCATGTCTTCATGCTTGTACAGTAAGCATGTTATCTATGAACTGAGCTATCTCTCCAGCCCCCAGACTTTCTCTTGATCTTAGTTTTTAACAACATTTTCTAATTCTCCTGATGAGTCTCAGATCTCCCTGACCTAAAACCAGCTCTTGAGGTTTGTTTAGCAACACATGGAAGGAGTTACCCTTCATTATGAATACAACTATGGAAGTAATATAAGTTTAATGGTTTTAACTATTTCAAAAGCCAATGCCAAAGTATTCTAAAAGTCTAACAACAGCAGCTCACAGCAAGGAGTCATCAAACCTAACTTTATCCTGTAGATACCCTAGCGTAAGAACGGGGTACTTTATACCTAGCAGTGTAAACATTATCTGCTTAAGAACATCACCAGCTCCTAGTTACCCACCAGTTCCATTTTGATATATATTTACAAAATGAGATTCCTAAATTACCCACAATGTTGTCTGTATCTAGTGATGCATAAAAGTGACCTTCCAAGTTTCCTACTCTTGCTAAATAATATCTCCAATGACAGTCAAACCAAGGAGATGTGGGTTTTCTGATGATGTGTGAACCTGATATGTTTACCTGAATTCAAATAAGCTGAAGTCCTCATCAATTACCAATGCCACCATCTCTAGGTAAACCCTAAGAAATATTTAAGTACTCCAAGGAGCATGCTGTCCATTAAAAATGTTTTAGGATGGGTTTCTATCCAAATGTCACTGCCTATTGAGAAAGTAATCTCAGAGCAACCAAATTAACCACTCACTTCATGGTTCTCAGGTGCTATCTTCCATCCATGTTACTCTCCTCAATTTCTGAACAGTTCCCCAAATAGTGTTTTCTTTACTGGTTTAACTGATAAATCACTTCTGCTTCATACAATTCTTGCTTTGTTTTTGCACCAAACTTTATGCATCTCCAATTTGATAACACAGATTCAGAGAAACATACTGGGAAACACTGAGGCCAAATGAGGTAATCTCCTTCTGGAAATATGAGCCCTGTAAATACTCTGTTGCTTCATAATTTATTCTGTAAGGGAGACTGTACTGATATGTTAGAGGAGGAAAAACATTTGATAGCACTTTTCTTTTCTCAATTCATGAATAACAGGCACCCCACAAGTGTAGATAAAGACCCCGTGTTTGGAAAACAGAATATGAAAGGGACTTCATCTACTTTGTCACCACAGACCTCTAATGGCAACTCTTCTTTAAAGAACTATCTGTCTCCTTGGACTATCACACTATACAGTGATCAACTGCAGATCATTGCAGGGTGCTCACCGTATCAGGGAACGGTTTAAACTCACTCCCTTCACACATGTAGTTCTCTCCTTCATCAGTCTGAATATTAAGAGCAATAGTCAGGGACTAACTCTAATTGTGTTAGTATGTGAACAATAATTTTGAGTGATTTATAAATTCTCCCCATCACTTTAAACCCACAGCAGTCTGTCACCAAATAAAAATTCAGTCAATCATCAATCAGTCAGATCTGCTTCTTTTCTTCTTCTGACATTTTTCTTTTTCTTTTCTTTTCCCAACCAACACACTGGTGTTTGTTGAGGAATCAATATTAGGGATAAATTCTAAAGAAGCAGCAGCCTACAACTTTAACGTATTGAGAGTCCTCACTATGTTCACAAAAGTATATCAGCTCTTATACTGAGAAATAAAAGTACAATGACAAATAGTTAATGAGTTAAAAAGCATTGAACAACTAGAATGCTTTGATATTTCAATTTAATAAAACTCAAATTATTACTAGATATTTATTGGATGGTCTGTTGTGGACTACCAAAGAACTCTATTGTTTCTATTTGACAAGAACTTCTCATCTGATCAGGAAAACACAAAAATTAAACATGACAATTTTTTTTCAAAGACAAGGTCAGATTGACTTGGCAACAAGAGACGTTATGAATCATTTGGTGAAGCACAATGCAAAATCAAGAGTGTCAGAAGAAGTGAAAGGAAAAGGACATTGAGAAGTAAAAGATGGTTCTCAAGGACCCAGATACAAAATCTGGAAGGCAATAGCTAGGGGGTGGGAGTGTCTGGAATACACAGGGCCTGGGCAATGCCCTAACTCCTCCCTTGGCTACAAAGAACAGTCAAATCTTTCTATATTTCCAAGATGGATTAATAAATTAACTAAAAGGAGAACAAGCCAGCTCAAAGAAGGACAATATATCAAGGTAGTAAAAATAGTAACAATTAGGATTAAATACATGGGGTTCCACCAACATGGAGAAGTATTAGTACCTGAAGACCTGATCCAATATGAGCAAATACTCTAAATGATACCATAAAACTCTGTGTTAGGAATATAAGTGCCACTGGCCACTTTATTTATTTATTTATTTATTTATTTATATATTTATTTATTTATTTATTTATTAAGGCAACTCCACATAGTTAAAAAGGAAGGTTTATTTTGGGGTAACTTACAACAAGTAAAGGGATAGGTTACAGGATCCAGAAGAGGTGAAGTGCAGTCCAGTGGTGCTCTCTGGAGAACTCTGCTCGGTCTACCATCCAGCATCCAGAATCACCAGGAGCCAAGAGAGCTGGCACATCCAGATCTTGGGTCTTAAGGGGCAGGTGATAGGTAGGTGTGACAGTTACCAGAAGCCTCACTGGGGGTAGTACTTACAGGTCAAAGCTGGAACAGCTACCCACTACAGCCACCAAAAAGCAAAGCACAAGAAATCATGATCAACAGTCAAATTCTAAATGTCTGAGATAACATGAAGAGACTAGGGCCATCTAGAACAGATTAGACACAAAAACAATATTCTGCATAGAAAACTAAAGTTGTATCTTGTGAGGAGCTGAGGAAGCCCCAAGTGAATGTATAAGAGTGGATGAAGACCTGAGTGGTTCAAATTGTTTGATATGGGCACAGTCCTGACAAGGACTGATGCCTTGGACCCATGAGAGGGGCAAAGCCTTTTCCATACAGGTCAGGCTTGGGATTGGTGAAGGCTTCTCTAAAGGTTGGCAGTGTGGGCAAGTGCAAATATTGATGAGTGATTGATCCATGTGTATGAAATTCAGTCCTCTGAGACTGCCCCCCTATGGAGACCTCCTACCCTCACTAGCTGACTCCCTCCCCTGTGTCCTTCATACTACGTGTTCTGGGGTCTGGATTGTTGCATAGGTGGTACCATCCCATCAGAGTACCCACAGCCCACCTGATGCCAGATTTTCTGTAAATTGCATGTGTCTGTGTGCCTGTCCTTTCTTCGTTTCCTGATTACCTAGGTAAGATTTCAGGACCTGAGCTGCAAAGGAGGAGGTAGTATCCTGAGGCTACCTGACGATGTGGACTGACAACATCACACATGCTATGGAGTTCCATGTTGTGGGTTGAGGAGAGGATAACTTCCCAGCAGACGTTCCACACAGTGAGGAGTGGCGTATGGAGGACACTGCCAAAGAAGAAACAGATGAGGGAAGCATGTCAGGAGACAAGCTATGTTGTCATCCCAGTGTCCTTGAATTATAATAGGCAGAAAATCACGGGGGTTTATTCCAGTGTATTCTCACCTGTCCTTAGTTCCAGGAGTCACCAAATCCCTGAGGTTCTAGCAAGAACCAGGTAATACTCAGTCCTTGGAACTCATCTTGCAGGACTAAGGTCTGGGTGGCAGGTTACTCATCTAGACAGTGACAATGCAAAAAGGAAAGGAGAAGCCCGGGTTGAGCAGCATCAGGAGGTAGAAATGACAGAACTCAGTGACTAGTCAGAGTAAGAAGAAATAGTCATGTTTTCTCCAAAGATCTTGGGAATGAATAATTGAGAGCACCACAGTGTCATTAACTGAGTCCTCAGTAAATAAGAGAACTTTACACATCTTTATTCTTACAAAATTGTAGGAATACTCTTAGTGTATGAGGCTGGTTGTATGTGTGTGTGTGTGTGTGTGTGTGTGTGTGTGTGTGTGTGTGTGTGTGTATGTATGTTATCTCCTATGCACTCAGGCAAACTACTGACTATTTTTCTGCCATTTGGTTTTGCTACTGCTGTTTAACACATGGGCTAAGCATCACAGGAAGCATTTGGGGACTAGAATCCATTTCTCTTTGCTTAGTGGGTTCTGGCTGCTTTGTTTCACTGAACACTTTTAACGATTTGTCCCTGAACAAACTGAAAATACGCCATTGGGGAGATTAACTGCCATGGAAATCCAAAGAATCTAAAAGTCCTCAAGGGCAGTATGAGAATTTTCAAGTGCTTTCTTCCCCAAATGAGGAGGAAATGATGGCAAATGGGGTTTAAGATTCCCCAGGAAGTAGTCCAAAGAGGGTCAAGGAACCCAGCAACCACCTCATTGTCATGAGAGTCCATTCATAGTCTTCAAGAGAGAGTGAATGATGTGGAGACAGTGAGGTGTGCGCCTCCACCGATGACCTAGAGTCATTGCTACAAGTGAGAGGCAAGTCCAGAGAGGTCCAGACAGCTGTCAATAAAGCATCAATGTGGATGAACACCAGGAAGTGACAGGGCAATTTCACTTTTCATTTTAGGTTCTTATTGAGGCAAGACCTAGCCTCAATCTGTCTTTGTCTCTGTCTCTGTCTCTGTCTCTGTCTCTGTCTGTCTCTCTCTCTCTCTCTCTCTCTCTCTCTCTGTGTGTGTGTGTGTGTGTGTGTGTGTGTGTGTAGAAAAGAGAGGTGTGAAAGAGAGAAGAGAAACGGGGGCACACTGTGCTGCTGTGAACTGGTTTCCACAATGTATAGGAAAGTAGTGCTTAGAGCATCTCATGACTTCCCCCAGGAAACCATTCTAAGTGGGCCACGTGCCCAATGGTTTCTATCCCAGTTAAGTAAATAAATGAAATATGCTAATTAGCACCCTATTAGCTCACAGCAGGGAGTAATCCATGGCATTTTGATTGGAAAGAATTCTGTCATCCAAAAGGCTGGTCTGTAACAGAATGCAAACTGGCCCAATTTCCTCCCTCCCTTCCTCATGGCAGCTGTCCAAATGTCTGAGAAGCAAACCTCACAACTGTGCACAATTCCAAGGGTGTCAGAGCTCCATGAAAGCACCTCCCGGCCTCCACTGAGCCTGGCTCCATGCCTCACACCAAGTATGGATTTGTGCAGTTAAGAAATGCAGGCCTGAGCTCAAAAGCACAGAGCAGGTTAAGGAGGGGCAGCACTTTTTTCTGTTATTAGAAGCTCCCCACTTTCCTCTCTCTCCTTCTCAGACTCTGATTCCTAATGTACTTGAACTCAGACATACATGCCTGTTACCACAGAACAGTACAGCTGGCACAGTGTTCTGAAAAAGTTGGTGGGCAGGGCTTCAGGTTTCAGGTGGGGAGATGCAAGCTCCTGTAAGTTCACCTCTTTCCACCTTTACTGTTTCAGCTGCAAGGAAATGCCTGCTAGCACCAGCTTTCCTATTACTGTTTCAATGCCCAGATTTACACCTTGCCCATCCTTTTCTGGTGCATAAGGGAGAGATTGAGTATCTTCCTAGACATGGAAGAAATAGGTTCAATACGAGAACCATTTTTTTCCAGTCTGTTCTTTGAAATCATCCACTTTCTGGGAGCTTTGGGGAGCTTAAAGGGATTAGACGTTATGACACATATGTCAGGTTGCCACAGAATTTGTCAAAAATTCCCATCAGAGTGGGAACTGATGAAATGGGGCTCCATTATATCATGGATGGGTTTACAGCACAAGGACTATTCTTTGGGTCCAAAGTTGCAAGGATCACCTATGTATTTACAAATGGCTGTCTAGTACAAAGAATAGAGCTGGAGAACATGTGCCTTAGAATCTGAATGTCATAGAGGGAATGTTCTAGTGGGTTTTCTTTCTCAAATTTGATTCTCCTTTTATGGGATGACCTTATAAAGCAAAATTGATATTGAATGGCAGTATAGTACAATGTTAAAAACAGCCTTCTTTGCTCATTCTTTGGTGTACACAGCAAGAAAAAGCTGATTAATATTAGAATTAAAATGTGCTACCAGTTTTGCATTGGTTATTAATGTACCCAGTCCTACTGCCCACCCTAAGGCTTCTTTTGCCTGGAAAGAAAAATGTGTTTATCTTGATAAGATAGACATTCAGAACTAATGCTAGGTACCAGCTGTTGAATCTACACCCCTTTAGGATTCAACTTGATTTAAATCTTTAAGAATACAAGTCCTGGTTAACCTTATATTTGCTTCTTATCCACAACCTTCATTCAATTGCATCAGTTGAAGTACCTGAAGAAATGGTTGGGCACCATCTGACACCAGTGTCTTCTTAGATTGCCTTTTATCCTTAGGAAGCATAAGAGTTAACCTAAATGATTCAAATGGCAGGGGAAGGCATCTCCCCAAGCTACCTGTGAATTAGCATGCAGCCTTCTGGAACCCAACACCAGTGAACCATCTTCAAAGACTTTCCTGTTGCTCTCCCTAGCCTCACCTCTGGTTCAGCTGGCACAGTGTCCCTTCACTGCTTTGGGCAGGGCTGCCTAATCTTGGACTTAGACAAATGCCTTGACCATACCACTGTTACAAAGAATGCAGCCACAGTACAGGACAAAGAAAGGAGGCCTAAGTGTTCCTACGTAGCTTGTGGTGGCTGAGGATTAGTTTCCCTTGAAGTTCATCCCTTTCGAATACCTATCTTACTTTGAGACAAGATTTCTAAAGGGAAAATTCACAGTCTGGCAGTGGGAGCAAAAGACAGAAACAAGCTCTATTGACACTCTAAATTAGATGTGGTTGCAAGGCCGCTCGAAATGACAATTTCCCCCATTGCAGCTCCTATTGACAGATTACAAGCAAACACCGCCTGCTACCTGGTAATTCTACCTGCTAATTACTTGGAAAGACTCAGGTACTCAACAACTGACCTGAGTGCTCCTGTAAGTTTAAGGATCAGTGATTGGAGCGGTGAGGGGAGGACTTCTAAAAGCCACACGGTGAGGCTGACAGTCAGTCAGGAGCTGTTGAAATCACATCAAAAATATTCTTGCAGAATAATGAATCTTTCCAGGCAGTCAATCTCCCTAGGTGCTTGTCTTTGCCAACAGTCAAAGCAATAAGGAAAACTTTATTAGTTGTGTGGAAACTTTTCTTCTTTTTCTTTTCTTTCTTTCTTTTTTTTGTTATTTTTGGTGTTGTTGTTGTTTTTATTTTTGTTTTTCTTTAACGCTGACTATAAAAACACCCACTAAGCTGTCTGCAGACTCTGCTACATGGCAAGTGCACTATGAACTTCAGGTAAGAGAAGACTTGAGACTCCAGCCCTAAGTTGATACCTGGATGATACATGCATCTTTTTGGATGGAAAAAAATAAAACAGGACTGAAGAAATGATGGAAGCCGGAAGATGCCATGAAACAGACTAGCAAACATTCAGACGAGCGAAACCCTTCACTTGGGCTTTCACTGTCCCAGTAGAAACCCCAGGGACTCTCCCAGGATAGTGTGGACACTGGAGCTGATGATGGCTCTTGCTTGAAACAAAGAACTCATGAGGCACTTCTGTCAAATGCCTCTCCTTAGGGGACATCCACCAATTGTCCATTATGTGCCACCTGCCAGGAGCTGGAGATACTTGACACCCATGGAGCCGTGCAATCATAAAGCTGCAATGACCTTCATTTACAAGGAGAGAAGGAGGTTCACAGTCCTAGGACTAGCTAGCACTGTATTCTTGCTTTTTTGTACTTGGACAAGAGCAATTTCCATTGAATACAACCTATACCCTGAACACAGGTAAGAATTTCCACCCTGCAATATGCAGTTGAGGAAAATGAGTCACAGCCTAGTTCAAGGTCACACAGCTGGTAAGTGACAGCAGAGCTTCAGCTTGGGGTGCTAAGCCTCAGGTATGTGGACGCACAGCCCTGAAATTCAGTTCTAAACAAAAGTCACCTGAAAACCAGTGCTCTAGGCCTCCAAGTCCCCAGTGAAGGATGATACCCAGACGACATGCTCACTGTTACTCGAAAGTTCATGGAGAGACACATAACATGTGCATGCTTGAAGCTGTAAAGTCATTCATTAGCTGAAGCGTAGATTGTGTGAAGTTGAATCTCAGAACTCTTGAAAGCATGGTTTTTCCTGTTTCAAGAGCATCTTTGAGCTATTTTGTGTCTATGTATCAAGGTTGCTTCCCAAAAAAAAGCTGGTCAATTATATTTAACACTGTTTTATTTATAATGGAAAATGTCATGATAACCTGCTCTGAAGAATAGAAAGATGAATAACTATGGTGCAGCTGTAATCATTAGAAGGAGCTGCTATTAGTCCGGTGGTATAGTGATTTAGCTTTCTCTTCTGCAGCACTTACTATGGAACAGGCACTCTGTTAATCCTCTTGTACACAATTCCTCATTTAATCTTCATAATAACCCATGTGATATCATCCTGTCCTCGTGACACATGAGAAAGACTAAACACAAAGGAAGTGGCATGCCCCACTTTGCACAGAGAGGATTCAAGCTCAGATAATTCAGCTCCAGAGCTTGCAATCTCACTTGTTCCTATATCATCCAGTGTCTCCACCATTAAGTGGAAACTGTAGGGAGCCACACTGATTTATTCTTCATTGGACCTGTAGAGCAACAAAAATAATCTCCGCAGCAGAGGAAAAAGGAGAGAAGCAAAGATTAATATGCCGAAAAGACAGCCATGTTGATTGTGTTACCTACCTGTCACTGAGTAACTAAATTGCACCCCAAAGTTTAACTTGAAATAGCAATCATTTATTGTGTCAGTTTCTGCAGTCAGGAATGTGGGAGTAGCTTATTTACTGAATGACAGCTTCTTGGGAGGCCATGCTGGGGCTGCTGAGTTGGACTTCAGTCCTATGTGAGCTGGGTTGGAGCACAGGTAGTACTTCTGTTAGAGGTTCCCATACACTGCTGGTCACAAGAATCCTCCATTTCTTGTGTTCTGGTGGGAAGCACCAATACCTTGATCATGGGCCACATGCTGCAAAATGGCAGCTGGATTGCTTGAGAGCAGTCATGCAAGAGCAAGGAGAAAGCCACAAACCTTTCTGTGGCCAAGGGTAATGTATTTTCATTTCCAGAACATTCAACTGTTAAAATTGATTCTCCAAGCGTGGCTCTTGCTCAATGGAAGGAGAATTAGTTTCTACATTTTCAGAGAAGGATTATATAAGAATTTACAGCTGGACAATGGTTGATCCCAAAACTCAGAAGGCAGAAACAGGCAAATCTTTACAAGGGTTGTCCTGGTCATAATGTCTCTTCATAGCAATAAAACCCTAACTTAAACACTAATACACATCTCTGGAATTGATAAAAATCAGAAAAACTTTTTACTAAAGAGACAGCTAACGGTCACATTCAGCTCTCAGATACTCATCTGACCTTTATTCTGTACTCTGAAAATGGTAGATTACCCTGTAAGAGGAAGAATATTTTGGGAAGCTCAAGGACATTCCGATACCTAACTAGGATTCCTCCCAGGAGGACCCTTCTCTGCTTCAGTCTAGCTGCCCTTAAAATTGCCCAGAGTTGCACAGAACCTTCACACCTTTCAACTTCTCAGTTCTTAGAAGACACAGACCTATGGAATGTGTTGGTGTCTCTTCTCTCAACCTGCTGTTAAGGATATTACCTACCCCTAGGCCTCCCAGGCCTTCACAGAAGGTCCATTGGGGAACAGTTAGTAGACAACATTGGCACATAAGTCCTGCTCCTCTAAAGTGCCGGCGTGCTGAATCTCAGACTTGTGACGTGGTTTCTTTCTTTGCCCTGGACGCAAAGAAACTCAATTGTAAACTATCTTTTGTGGTTAAAGTAGGGCTTTTCTTTTATACAATCCAAATTTTGCAATATCATGATCTTCGTTTCCACAAGTCCCGTATTTAAAGTCATGGAACTTCCATTTTTAGGGCAAAGCAAGTGGAAACGGAAACTATTGTTTTAATATTTATCATGAGGTAAACATTGGCAAGAACTTTTTCTGTGTAGTTAGTGTCCTGGGAATGAATTTTTACTTTCTATTTAAGCAAAAGAGGTGTGATTTGGGAGTGACTGACAATTTTCAATTCTTTTTAGATTAAGACGTTTGAGATTCCTTTGAAAACAAGAGGATTAATGCTATTAACAGGAAATGTGGCTATTACTAATGTAAACCCAGTTCCAAACCATGTTTTCAGTTTAGGAAAAACAACAGCAACAACTGTGAAATCATGCAGGTCTTCATGTTGTAGGTCAAGATTATAAGTGTCTTGTTTATTACTGTAGCTAAACCGTGCTGGCTTTTGCTGTTATCTTTGGCAGATGTGGAGCCATGCTTTTTCTGAAGTGGATTTAACCTGGGTTTTGGAGCCCACAGGTGCTATTACTTAGGTTGGAAGAAAAGTGATTTCTGAGCAATGTGCTCTAAACCTTGTGATTGTCTTGTCAGGACAACAGAGTTCAGACTGTACTCCAGGACAGGTGAGGGACTCTCCCCAGGGGAAATGAAAGTTTCCACTGTTTGTCCTGATAGATAGGCAGACAGACCAGAGAGAAGAAGTCCACCACATGCTGAGGACAGAGACAGGTAGGGATCTGAATTAAGAATCCAGTGTGGTGATAATTTATCTGTGTCCCCCGATAAAATTTATCTGAGGATCAGAGGATAAAGGTCAGTCACTATTAGTGAAAACAGAAGTCATGCAGTGTTAGCAAACACCCTTAATCCATCTGTATCTCTGTGAGTTCAAGGTCACACTAGGGAATAGAGCCAAGCTTGGTGACACACACCTTTAATCCCAGCATCCACCATAGAGTTCTGGAGGTCTGTGCAGACGACAGGAAGTGATGTAGCTTAGTGGAGAGAGGAAATGAGTTAGCAGAATAGAAAGATATATGTCTGTTTAGACAGGAAATTGCTCACTTTGGAAGCTGTGGCGAGGTGAGGTAAAGTGGTGGCTGTTCCAATTCTTCTGAGCTCTGTCAGATTTTCACCCCTATTTCTGGTTCCGTGTTTTTTGTTTAATAAGACTGCTTAGAAATTTGTCTACAATCCAGGATGTAGAGATGGAGAAATTCACAGCAAGAGTGGAGTCAGCACTGCTTGCAAGCCTGTTGGGGGAGGGAAGCAAAGACATTTAAATGAAAGTAAGAGGCTAGAAGCATCAAAAGTAACCACTGTCTGCAGAAGTGAGTAACACATTTTATTGTATTTCTGAGACACTGTTGCAGTTGTTACCCTAACTGCCTGGAATTGCTGCGATCAGGGCACTCTCCTACCCCAACCTCCTAAGCAGCAGGGGATGCCGGGCTGTGCCACTGTGACAAGCTGTATCATAATATATAGTATGTTTTATTTCTACACTGAAAACTCCCAGTGAAGTATTAGGATTTGTATATGTTTGCTTATCATATGTGTGTGTGTTGTATATTCTATTTGTTATGCACGCTTCATCTACCATAGTAATAACTCAGCGTGTTTCTGTTTCCTCAAAATTTTAAAAAAAAAATAAGAGAAAGAAGCCTTATATGTGCCCATGCACTATAGTTTACATAAGGCCATGTGGATAAATCTGTATGCACTGGCAACTCACCTGTACTGTTGACCTGTTGAGCTTGGAAGTCAGATGTTGTTCACAGCTGCACGACTTCATTGCATGCCTTCTCCGATCCTTAACTCTCTGTAGATTTCACTTCTTCCTTTTGCCAGAAGGCAAGCAGTTTTGATGACAGGCATCAAACAGTGGTAAGTAAATGAAATGTCCATGTTGATAGCAAAAATAAGAATAATAGTAACGGCTTCAATACAATGGAGCAAGCCAGGTATAAAGGTAAGAAGGTGGGCCTTTGACATTAGGGAAGACCCCATAGATGTTATTGCAGAGTGAGGACAGGATGCTATTCTTATGAAGGGCACCTACAAGAGACTAAGGCCAAAGCTGTGCCAGATCCTGTGTGCTCTGGCTTATCATAGTAATTTGCAGGAATATGCCCATCATACACACAACGGCACATATGTATATTATCTCATTCAGTGTTTATGACAGCCCTATCTTGTTGCATACTGGAGAAGACCTCTGATACATTAGGAGAAAAGGTCTCTGAGGCCTTACAGCTAGGAAATGACTGTAAAGCCAGGGATTGGGCCAGACAATGTGACTCAGTGAATGCCTCCAGGGCCCTACAGTATTGTCTTCTCACCCTCCTACATTCAGAGAAATTTTATTATGTCAGAGTCTTGGCTTTTTTGAGTCAAAGGAAGGAGTAGCTAAGGAAAGGAAATTTACTGAGTACATGCTTAGAACAAAGTAGGATTGAGAATGAGCCTTTGAGAAATTGTTAATTTCCCAGGCTTGCGTCCATTTACCCTGCTCCTCAGTACTGCTCCCACCTTTAACCACATGCCTGGCTGAAAAGGTCACATTTCTCAGTTTTCTCCACATGCAAGTGTGGTCATACAATCAACTGCTGGTCAGCAAGGCTTATTCAAAGCGATCCTTATGTGCATAGGGAGTGCTTGTTGTGAGATGGATTGCTAAACTGTCTCATTAATAAAAAAAAAAAAAAAAACCAGAGCCAGACACTGGGGTGAAAGCTAAAAAATTGGAGGAATAGAACAAGCCAGGTACAAGTTCTCACTCCTGAGAAATCCTCTGCCCAAGAGAGCTGCTTCCTGTATACTCACGCCTGTGTACCGTTCTGTGCCCCGCCATCTGACTTCTATTCTCCACCCAGCTACATCACTTCTTCTTTCTGCCCAGCTTTATCACTTCCTGTCTGTCTGTAAAGACCTCCAGACCTCTATGGTTAACTAGCACTCGGATTAAAGGCATGTGCCACTTCCCATTGTGGCCTTGAACTCACAGAGATCTGGATGAATCTCTGCCTCCCGAGATCAGATCACCAAGCAAGCTTTATTTGATAGAGCACAAATAAAATATCACCACAGTTTGTCACTGCCACGTTCTGCTTCCCTCTACTTAGCCCTTCAGTCAAGACCGCATGAACTCTATAGCTCTCATCAGTAAGTGTTCACTGAGGAAAGAAAAAATAATAATGCAGCTTGGTATAATCTCAACTGCTTGGGAGGCTAAGGCATGAGTTCTAGGCCTGCCTGGACAGTTGTGAATATCTATCTGTGCCTGTTAGTTTTTGTCACTTTAAAGAACTAGAGTCAACTGCAAGAGGAATCTCTGTTGAGGAATTATTTGCATCAGATTGGCATGGGGGCTTGTCTGGGGGGCACTTTCTTCATTGCTGATTGATGTAGGAGGACCCAGCCCCCTGTGAGTGGCGCTCTCCCTAGTCAGGTAAGCCTGTGGTGTATAGGAAAGGTAGCTGAGCAAGCCAGGGGAGTCAACCCAGTAAGCAATGCTTCTCTGCGGTCTCCCCTTCAGTTCCTGTCTTGAGTTCTGGCCTTGACTTCTCTAGGTGATAGAGTATAATGTGTAAACTGAAACAAGCCCTTCCCTCCCCAAATAACTTTTGGTCATGGTGTTAATCACAGGGAAGCAGACTAGAACACATACACTTCAGATTACGGGACAGAAAGACAGTCACCTAGGACTCTGATAACACTACAAAGTGGTCAGATCAAACCTAGAAACACATTTTCTTGAAAATGAGCTAGAAAGAAACAAATTTGTTCACATTACAGTTGCTAGAGTGAGTTTTGTGCTGCATGCACTCAGGGAATACCTAGATTATTGATCAGAGTTGTACTGTTTTTATTGTACATGCACTGGGTGAGGTAGAAGGCCAAGATGAAATCTAGCTTACACTGTTACCCTCAACAAGCCATGGGTCTTGATAAAGGGCTGAGTCTACCTGGGAAACAAAGGTGCTGTTTTCTAGTTCACTCAGAGACCTACACATCAAGTAGCAGCTCTGTTTAGAGGAGATGTGCAGGCTAGCTGAGACTTCATTCTAACTCTAACCAGCAAGTTGCTGTCTGATATCATGACGTTACATCAGTTTTCTGGAGCAGGAATCATTCAGAGGAATGACTGCCAGGGTTAACATGAGGAACATGTAAGAATTTTCTCTGATCATTCCAGAAATAACTGGAGAAGTATCCAACAGAAAACTGGACTTCTTACAATAGGGGAGACGAGCATTTAAAATAACCCAAGTGGAACATAAAAGATGACTTTAGCTTTAATCATGGATTGGTGTGCACTCATCTCATTTAATTCAACTACATCAGAATTAGATGTTCAGTGTCCTAGTTTCACAGAACAGGAAGCAGTCTTGGAGTTGATAAATAAATGTTCACATCACAGTTAATGAAGACTATATTCTAACCCAGGTTTGTCTGAATCCATAAGCCCTACACTTAATCATTCCTCTTCATTTCTACCTGGTGCCACCCAAATTTCCACACATCTGAATTAATGAAGTCCTAAATCAAGGAAGGTTTCAGAAACCTGGGACAGCTTTGGAACAGATGCAGCTGAAGTGTCAGGATGCCTTTGTGCAGGGTAGGGATGGTGCCTTCCCTCTTCAATTCTTTCTGGTTCTGAAAGGAGTTGCAAAGATGTATAAAGCAGCCAAGATTCCCACTCAGCATGACACAACCCTCCCAGCTTCAAGAAGTCAGCCCCAGAACTCTCCATGGGAAAGGGCAAGTCCTCACTAATGAAATTTCTCCTCTGGTGGTACAGCCTCCTTCTTGTGCTCGACTTAAGTTCATCTTGGGCTCACCCTCCCCTAGGTTATTTTAAGGCAGTATTAATGTTTTATGACTCATTTCCTAGTTTTCTGCTAAAAAAAAAAAAAAAGGAATCACAGCCCAGGCATTCCACTTCCAACTCTGCAAACAGCTGATGTGTGATTTGGAAACGTATATTTTATTGTGAAAGGGAAGGATACTCAAGAACTAAGAAATTATTTCTGCTGGACCAGTATAAGTTTCTTGATGGCTTGCTCCCTTACACTCCTGCCCCTCCCTCTCTTTCACCATACACATGTAAACACGTGGCAGTTGCAGAGCTCAGCAGTGACATTTCCTGTAGAACTATAAAATTTACTCTAGAGAGACAAAAGGTCGTTCCTGAGGAATTTCTACCTCCAATAGCTGACATGAGATTATTTCAGAGATACGCCTGTGGATTCACTTACTTTTTTTGGAAGTCTCTGTAGACTTTTCCCATTTTCAAATGTGCACACACACGTGCACACTCCCATTTGAATTAATATAAATATGTATTATATTACTATAAGTACATGTTAATACATAAATTCCTCCAAATGAAATCCAATGCTCGATAAAAGCAATACAAATAAATTAATTGTGCTTGTTCTTAGAAAAGGTCAGCATGCACCTGATACAGAGCATAACTAAAGGAAAGAAGAATCAAGCTACAAAATGGCTATGGTGTAAGAAAGGGATATAAGCTTTTAACGTTTCCCAGTCAGGGGCTTCCAGGGGAATTCAGCTCACATCGGACCTGGCCATTCCCTAAGCAAGATCTGAGAATACTCCTCTCATACTCTTCAAGAGATAGCAGCATTGTTTTACTAGGCAATTGATGCAAACTGTTCTAAAATCTAAACCAAAGGAAGGAAGGAACAGTAGTAATTGTATCACAAAGAGAATCTCATAGACTCACTCAGAACCACAGATGATGAAATCAGGCAGCTATATATAGTAAAAGTTATGAGAACAAGGACACCTTATATTCAAAAAATAGAGTAGAAATATGACATCATTCAAGTTTATATATTAGAAAATTATGTGAATGTCCACAGACATATCATCTCTAATGTATTTTAATTACTTCTTTTATTTTTTTATTTATTTATATTTTGAATTTATTTTATTTTACAATATAATTCAACTTTACATATCAGCCATAGATTCCCCCGTTCTCCCTCCTCCCGCCCCGCCCCCCTCCCCCCGGCCCACCCCCCATTTCCATCTCCTCCAGGGCAAAGACTCCCCCCTGGGCTGAGTCCACCAGGTTGA
>CABHPH010140124.1:5891-31011 GCA_902168325.1 Peromyscus nudipes
TTGATAGTGGTGATGGTGGTGGTTGTGGTATTAGTGGTGGTGGTGGTGGTGGTATTGATAGTGGTGATGGTGGTGGTTGTGGTATTAGTGGTGGTGGTGTTAGTGGCATTGGTGGCGGTGGCATTGGTGTTGGTATTGGTGGCAGGAGTGGTGGTGGTGGTATTGGTGGTCGTGGTTGCTGTGGGATAGTCTTTCTGTATGCTGTGAATATATGTTGCTACCATTGGTTAATAAAGAAGCTGCTTTGACCTATGGCAAGACAGGAGACAGTCAGGCAGGAAATCCAAGAGAGATACAGGAAGAAGGGCGGAGTCAGGGCAGATGCCATCCAGCTGCCCAAGGAGCAAGATGCCAGCAAATCAGTAATGAAATGGCCATGTGGCAATATATAGATGAATAGAAATGGGTTAATTTAAGATATAATAAGTCTGAGCCACAGACCAAACAGCTTGTAATTAATATAAGCTCTGTCTGTTTATTTGGGACCTAATGGCTGCGGGACACAGGAAAACTTCCGACTACACCTGGCATTCAAACATGGGGCCAGAATTTCTGCATAAAACCTGACAAAAGCTTAAAAAGGGATTCTAGACTCACAAAAATATGAGTCAAACGCAACTTCTTGGTAGCTAAATTTTTCAGATAGGCTCTGTTGCTGGCGGCTAACAGATGCATGGCACCTTTAAGAGATGGCATCCTGGTTCGTGCTGGTGGTGCTGAGGGCTCTTTCCAGAGGTCCTGCTACAGAACACTTAAATGGGGTTTGTGGGCAACATATTGCAAGCTGCTTGATGGCAGCATAGACCTGCTGCTTCCCAGAACTGAGGCTGTGAGCATGGCTCCCAGAATTGGCAGTGAACTTACCTCAGCCAAGTTAAAAACCTCAGCAGGGCAGAGCCAGCAGTCAGGGTGGCCACTTCAGTTCTAGCCATGCAGCTTAGCAGTTTTAAAACTCTCCGTGTTAGAATTCCTAGCCACTCCCCCAGCTACATGAGCACGCATGTGCTGACAAGATGCTTAGCCATCCTAGGGCCTTATGTCCTACGTAATCTGTGTGCTGTGTGATCACATAATCTATGCGCATGTGTGGTGTAGCTATGTAAGCCCATATGCACATGTGCAGGGGGAATCTATAAAAACAGCTTCCACATATCCCTCCCCCTCTTCCTGCATGATCTTTCCATAGGCCTAAGCGCCCCCTTCTATTTCCTCCCCTTAGTAAACTCTTATAGTGGGTTTTGCTATACCTCATGGCTTTTCTCACATGGTAAACAGTGCCGCTTAATGAGTAACATTGTACCACTTAATAAATAACACTCTGGGTCAGCAAAGGATTAAAGATACACAATAAAACAGATTCAGATGGACAAAAACCTCTAAACAGGTTACACTGTGTTTAAAAATACACATAGGCTGGGGAGAAAAGGGAAAAAGTATAGAAAAAGTCCTTAAAAAGGAGATAGAATTTAAAAAAACACATATTGATGGAAAATACATAGAGAGTCTGAACACTGTATATTATTGTGTTGTCTTTGGGATTTTTTAACAACAGAGAGACATTTGATTGTGGGGGCTGCTAAATTAAACCAACATATGCTGTGGGATGTCCTGTATGTTGTGAATAAATAAAACTCTGATTGGCAGTAGCCAGGCAGGAAGGATAGGGTAGGCAGGACAAGGAGGAGAAGAATTCTGGGAAGTGGAAGGCTGATGCAGAGAGACACTGCCAGCTGCCGCCATGAGAAGCAGATGTAAAGATACCGGTAAGCCACGAGCCACGTGGCAACTTACAGATTAATAGAAATGGGTTCATTTAAGATATAAGAACAGTTAGCAAGAAGCCTGAGCCATTAGGCCAAATAGTTTAAGCAATATAAGTCTCTGTGTTTACTTGGTTGGGTCTGATAGGCTGTGGGACTGGCGGGTGAGAGAGATTTGTCCTGACTGTGGGCCAGGCAGGAAAACTCTAGCTACAAGCATACATATTTTTTTGTTGTTGTTTTTTGTTTTTGTTTTTTTGTTTTTTTTGTTTTTTTTTTCCCAAGACAGGGTTTCTCTGTGTAGCTTTGTGCCTTTCCTGGAGCTCACTTGGTAGCCCAGGCTGGCCTCAAACTCAGAGAGATCTGCCTGGCTCTGCCTCCCGAGTGCTGGGATTAAAGGCGTGCGCCACCAACGCCCGGTCAAACATACATATTTTAAAGGTATCTTAACTTTGAAATTTGGGTCTAAGGATATGTTGCTTTGAAAAAGAGGTTCTGCTTTTGTTTTCACAGAAGATGAGAAGCTGTGGATTCCTTCCAGGTTAATATGGTTCCATCAAGGAAGACCCCCTGACAGGTCTCCAGTGGGAGCGATGGCCCAGGTGATCCAGAACAGCTTCGAGACAGCTGACTGAGATGATGCAGCCTCACAGTCAAGACTTGACCATAATCCTAAATTTTCTCAGGATCCCCATAAGATTGCCAGTGCCCCCAATCAGCAGGAAGTAGTATGGAAAGCTATTCCCAAATTCCCAAAATATTGCTTATAAATGTTTGTTTTTATTTAAAGGGGGTTGATTATAAATGCAATCTCTTTCTAAAAAGGGGGGGAGATATGATATAGAAATGATTTTTTAAAAGATAGATTATTGAATCTACTTTGATCCAAAAAACAACTGTTAATCTCAAAATATTTTACATTGGTATGGATTTTGGATTATTGTTTATATAATTATTATATAATTATATATTATAATTAATATATAATTAAGAAATACAAATTAATAGTCATCTATGATAATCAAACTTATAGGCATGTTAGTTAAGTTTTCTAGGTATACACAGATATATTTTAATTAGGTAGGTGATCTTCAAACACTTCAAAGACCTACAGAATACAGCATTTAAAATGTTTTAGGAACTTAGACTTTTCTGGACAGTGAGATACGTGGTATTGGTGGTAGTGGTGGTGGTGAAGGTAATTGTGTTGTTGGACAAGGTCCCACACATCTCAGGCTGGCCTCAAACTCACTATATAGCTAAGGATGACTTTGAACTCTGATCTGCCTGCCTCCACGTCCTGTGTGCCAGGATTAAAAGTGTACATGGAGCTGATTTTTACTTCTTCCTCCATAACTTTCTCCTCAAAATCCCTTATCTCCCAGCACACACACACACACACACACACACACACACACACACACACACACACAAAATGATCAATCTCCTCAATAAAAAAATAAAATCCTAAATATCTCACCACCTGGAATAGCATTAGTATTAAACACACAGTTCTTTGTATGTCAATGACAATACTGGTTCTTTCCTACCTCAGAAGATGCTGGAAGATGGAAAAACTGATACACATCCCCAAAACAAAAGCAAAGACTCATGCCCATAGAACAGCCCTTGCTTCCACCCTCAGAGTCCTAGCTACTAATGCTGGCGATTTGAGAAGGGCACTGTGCTGGCTGCTTCTGAGGTCCTACGAAGGTGCTGAGCAGACAGAACACTCATTTGCGACCATGAGTCATGGCAGGGCCACTCAAGCCTAGGCACCCTGACTATTCAAAAACAACAGCCCCCCAGAACACTTCTCCATCACATGGCTATTACAATTGGAATCTCTGCTTCCAAGACACAGAATCACACAGACGTGCACACAAGCATATACATACACATGTACACACATGCACACATACGTGCGCACATGCAGGCACACCCACATACACTCAAATACACACAAGCACACACACACATATGCACTCACACACATGCACTCACAACTCACATACATGCATGTGCATGCACACACACACACACACACACACACACACACGCACACACACACACACACATACACACGTACCACACAGATCAGATCCTCTTCATGTTGTCTACAAAGTTCCCCTCAGGGGATTCTAAAACCTCAAAGAGCATTCTCACTATTTCAAGGTTTGGTTAGCCAGTTTGTACTTAACTGATTCAATTCTTCTGTGCTGTTACAGATGCTCCGTCCCTAGTCAGCCTTTAGCTGTTCATGCTGACAAGTTCTCCATTTCTAATTTATTTCATATGTCTCTGGCTCATTCAGGCCAGAGTGTCTAAGTGTTCAAACCCAGAACTGTTATCTACTTGTAAGAACTGATGAAGGAACCAGATGCTGCTGAGGATTGGGGTAGAGAAATCTCATTAGAGAATTAATTATAAAAAATAAATGTGTACATTTGCTTAATTAAATATAATCTTATAATTAATATAGGAGTAGTCAAATAAACTTTTGCAAACCCATCAACTGCTTTATTTATAGTCATTACTTTTTTTTAAATCTTGGCACGATGATTCAGGCTTATAATCACAGGGCTCAGAAGGCTGAGGCAGAAGGGTCTACAATTAGCCTGACTGTGCTGTACAGTGAGACCTTGTCTCAAAAAAGTTGTGAAACATATTTAACGTATTACAGAAAAATAAATACCCAACAGTCTATAGAACAGTGGTTCTCAACCTGTGGGTCAACCCCTTTGGGTCACATATCAGATATTTACATTATGATTCATAACAGTAGCAAAATTACAGCTATGAAGTAGCAACAAAATAACTTGATGGTTGGGGGTCCCCACAATATGAGGAACTGTAGTAAAGGGTCACAACATCAGGAAGAATGAGAACCACAGTCATAGAACATTACCAAACAGGGTGTAGATTTCATATATGCATATGCATGAGTGTGTAAATAAAAGTATGTGAACCACTGCACACATAGACGAGCCATTTCATCGTATAACTGTGTACATAGTAAAGACACTGAACACAAGGACAAGAAGTTAAACTCTGGTACTGCAGAGTGATTGGACACTCTGTTATTTTTTTCTTTCAGCCTTAAATATTTCCTAGAGTTTATGTGTATGACTTTACCATCCAAAAATAAAAAGTTTGTTTTAAAAAAAATTCCAGCTATGAATTAGCTATTCTATCTTGGGTCTTTTCCAACTCTGTTATGTCAGCCTTAAGAAGCAAAAACTAGTGTGGCAGGGGAGTTTCCAGGTGTCTGCTCTGGAGAAGTCTGATTTCTTACACACTCAGAGACATCATTTTCTCCCCTCCTCCCTGCCCTACATGTCTCTCAGAAGCATCCAGCCCCTTTGCCAGAACCCCTCACCTGACCTGCAGCTGGATCACAATGGTCCTATGGCACTCAGGTGGAATATCAGCCACAAAATGAAATAAAACACCATCTTCTAACATACAAAGGAAAATTTATCAGTCTCCTTAAAAACAATCCTGTGGCGGTTTGAAAGAAAATGGCCCCCAAAGGGAGTGGCACTATTGGGAGGTGTGGCCTTGTTGGGGGAGGTGTGGCCTTGTTGGGGGAGGTGTGGCCTTGTTGGAGTAGGTGTGGCCTTGTTGAAGGAAGTGTGTCACTGTGGTCCACACCTCCACATTTGAAAAGGTTTTCAGGTTTGTAAATGTGGGTTCAAACAAAACAGCTACAAACTACCTGGAGATTTCTACCTGCTCACCAGTCATGGAGCCTCCAAAGATCTGGTAAAGGCTGCTTTGGACTGCAGGCTGGGTCCTGCCTGCAACTATGCTAAGCTGCAAACCTGGGGCAGGGACCATGGGATGTCACCTCAGCAGCTAGACCATGCCCCAAAGCACCCCAAAATGCCACAAAGCCTAAATCCTTCCTGATTCTCTTTGCCTTAGGCCGTTGCAGTGGCCATGTGCTACCCTCATCAGAGTTCAGTGGGACAGGGAGTGAGCATTCGGAGAGAAGAAAACTGAGGTTGTGTTCAAATCACACACACAGTGCATTGATGGTAATTTTTTTTGAGATGGAGTTCTCCCTTTATAGTCCTGGCCAGCCTGGAACTCACTATGTCAACCCGGCTGACCTCAAAATTACTGCGATCCTCCTGCCTCTACCTCCTGCCTGCTGAGATTGCAGCCATGTGTCACTGTGGCCAGTTTATATAATTGTTATAAGAATAAACTAACAGATTCTTCCTCTTAAGAAAGGAAAACATGCACAAGACCTGCATCTGGTTAAAAACGTTGTTTTCCTGAGTGAATAGAAGTTTATTCTTCATATGGAATGAGTGACACCATGTTAGCTTCTGTTTTGTTGCCGGGATAAGACACTCGACAAAGCAACATTAGGAAGAAAGGTTTATTCCGTGTCCAGTCTCAGGTTACACTGCTGTCTTACTCAGGGTTCCTATTGCTGTGAAGAGACACCGTGACCTCGGCAGCTCTTATAAGGGAAAACATTTAATTGGGGCTGGTTTACAGTTTCAGAGGTTCAGTCCATTATCATCATGGTGCCACATGGTGGTGTGCAGGCAGACATGGCTCTGCAGAAGGAGTTGAGATTTCTACATCGTGACCCACAGGCAACAGGAAGTGGTCTCAGTGTCACACTGAGCAAAGCTTGAGCAAAGGAGACCTCAAAGCCTGCCCCCACAGTGACACACTTCCTCCTCCAAGGCCAGACCTGCTCCAAGGAAGCCACACCTCCTAACTGTGCCACACCCTATGAGTTTATGCCAATTACATTCAAACTACCACAAGTATAAGGGGACGTCAAGACTTGAATGTAAGCTGCCGATATCATCACAGCCCGTCAAGAGCAGAGAGAAATGAATGTGTGCATGCTTGTTAATGTTCAGCTGGCTCTCCATACATATAGTCCTCTGCCCAGGGAATGATGCTGCCCACAGTGGGCTGAGCCCTCCTACATCAATTAACAAAATAAAGATAATCCCCTACAGACATGCCCACAGGTCAGCCTGACCTAGACAGTCCTTCATTGAGACTCTCTTCTGTAGGGATTCTATGTTATGTCAACTTGACAAAGCCAGCCAGCACAACAAAGAACAGTGGCCCAAGAGAGCCAAAGTGATTTGCAGTCCTAATCTGAGAAAAGCAACCTTGGGGTACAGACCAAGATGTTGACACCCTCTGAGTTTTCTCACAGCCCTTCAACAAATTCAAAGTCACTCATTCATTCAACCCAAGCAGTGCTCAGTAAGCACTCTCCCTGTCCAGAGACTGTACCAAGCACTGTCCCATTGAATCCTTCTGTAGACATGCCACATAGGGTCCATTATGCATGGAGGAGGGAGAGAGCCAGGGTCAGTGTGTAGCTTTCCTATTGCATCTACAGGAACACGGTTCAGCTAGAAGACACTAAAAATTGCTTTTACCACACCAGTTGGGAATATTCTGCATGCTGTGGAGTTTCCAACCCTCGTTACTTTAAACAGCATACTAATGTAGCATATCCTATAAGCAGGAGCTGAGATAAGCTCCGTCCTGGGCAAGGAGCCTCTCTCTTCAGCCTTTTGTGGGAACCAAGCCGCTTCTGTCTTCTTCCCTATGAGATTAGTAAAGTTTTCTTTGCATCTTCATTTTTCTATTGTTTTGAAAGCAGGTATTTTATTTATATTATTATGCTAATTACCCAGACACTTCTACATAAATAACTACATATTTCCCTAATTATGAAGATGTTTAAATGCTGCTAATCTCCACAATGAAGCATGAGCTGTTTTTCTCTTGAAAACCAACAACAATTTTTCTTGTATCCTTTGTGAAATAAAGGGGAATAAAGGTTTAAGTCAGAAAGAATGCTCAGTGAGAAAAGACGGCTGAAGCCACATCTAATAACCTGAGGTCCGTCCTCAGGATCCACAAGGTAGAAAAGAGGGCCAACTCACAAAACTGTCCTCTGCCCCTAACAAATGTGCCGTGGCACACAGACCTCCCTCTCCTCTACAACATACAATAAATAAATGTAATAAAAAAGGTTTTACATTAATTTACCTCATTGCTGGTCAGACAATTGTCTTCATTTCTATCAGTGAAATAGGAGAACTGAACCTTAGCGGGCTCCCGGACCCACCTGCTCTTGGAGCGTCTGTCACTTCCAGTCTGTATTCTGTGCCACTGTCTTCTCTGTGCTCAACTTCCATCCCGGTGTCTGCTGCAGCTGGGATCCAGGACTGACTCCAAAGTCCCCCACTGCACTACTGCCATCTTTTAGCAGGCGGGACCCAGTGGGAGGTTTTATATCGCCAGAGTGTACCATCAAACAGGGGCATGGCACCCGTATCTCTTTACCTTTGGTGTCCTGGTTGTGAGGTCAATGGCTTCCTCAGCCACATCTGCCACCATGATGTGCTCCCCACACAGGTCCAACCACATGTGGACTGCAGCCTTCAAAAGTGTGAGCCAAGCCGGGCGGTGGTGGTGCACGCCTTTAATCCCAGCACTCGGGAGGCAGAGGCAGGCGGATCTCTGTGAGTTTGAGGCCAGCCTGGGCTACCAAGTGAGTTCCAGGAAAGGCGCAAAGCTACACAGAGAAACCCTGTCTCAAAAAACCAAAAAAAAAAAAAAAAAAAGTGTGAGCCAAAATAAGCCTTTCCACTCTCTAACTTGGTTGTCTTGGGTATTTTGTTATGGCATGGAAAACCAATTAGCACAGTATCTATTAAACATAAGAATGAAGAGTTTATTTATACTTCTGAGGAAAGGTTGAGAATACAGGTGAATGGTATAACTTCCTTCTGATACTGCATAAATCTTTTCTCTTGGACATCCTCCCCGAGGGAAAATGCTGTGTGGAATGGTTGGCCATCCAGTGCACTTACTCTAGGACACAACAGAAACAGGTTGGTCTCTGATTCAGCACAAACTAAGGAAGGCTGTGCTTTCTTAATTTAATATGATCCCAGGAGCCACACTGAGAAGCATCTCTCACTCTAGACACACCATTCATTTCTTTACATAAGGAGGGTGCCATGGTGCACATGTGGGGGACAAGGACAAGTTGTAGGAGTCAGTTCTCTCCTGCCACCATGGGTCTTGATGTTCAAGCATAAGCTATCAGTTTGGGCAGTAAGAGCCTCCCGGCACTGGGCCATCTCACCAGCCCTCACTCACATTTCTTAAGAGAACACGTCCATGGTCATGTGTCATCACTCATGATGCTGTAAATCACTGTAAATCTGGTCAAGGCACGGGGTGATGATACTTCTCCATGAAAACTGACATGTGGATTCCAAGTGGTCAGTAGAACATGGTAGAAGGTGATGGCCCCAGGCAGCCTCCATGCAGTAGCGACTCTGTAGGCTGCAGCATGTGTACAAGGCACACAGGGCATCATTGTTCATTTGGTGGGTCAGGGAGAATCAGACTCATCACCCCTATTCGCTCTCCAAACAAGCAGAAATGCTGGAAATGAGGAAAGCTATCAGGAAATGGGGATCACAGAAGTGACTCCGAAGTGTCTCTGTGCTGTGGGATGGTCTGTATGTCAAACATGTTGCTTATTGGTCAATAAATAAAGCACTGATTGGCCAGTGGTCAGGCAGGAAGAAGTATAGGCGGGACAAGGAGGAGAGAATTCTGGGAAGTGGAAGGCTGAGGAGACACTGCCAGCCGCCACCATGACAAACAGCATGTGAAGATGCCGGTAAGCCACAAGCAATGTGGCAAGGTATAGATTTATAGAAATGGATTAATTTAAGATGTAAGAACTAGATAGCTAGAAGCCTGCCACGGCCATACAGTTTTTAAACAATATAAGTCTCTGTGGTTACTTGGTTGGGTCTGAGCGGCTGTGGGACTGGCGGGTGACAGAGATTTGTCCTGACTGTGGGCCAGGCAGGAAAACTCTAGCTACAAATCTCTGTCTGGTCGAGAAGACTCGAATGACGCAAACATGTTCTTGTTCCTAGGACAAGAGGAAATGGCTCTTCTGCTGATGTAGGTTTTATTTCTGTTTTTAGCTGGTAGGTTCTCATTGTTTCCCAGGCTGGCCTCAAACTCACTCTATAGTTGGGGATGACCTTGAACTCCTGATCCTTTTGCCTCTACACTGCAAGCACTGGGACCGCAGGTGTGTGTCAAGGCACCCAGCCATGAGGTAAACGCAGATAGCAAGGGGCCCTTCCTCCTGTGCTTCTCCGAGCTAAGCACTGAGCCCAAGCTCCCTGCACAGCACACCAGTAGGTCTCATATGGCTACTACCATGCATCTGATAAGAAAACATTTCTCACAGTGACAAAGAATTCCTATCACAAGCCAGATATGGCAGCACACACTTGTAATCACAGCACCCTGAAATCTAAGGATCAGAGGTTCAAGGCCAGCCTGGGCTATAGAGTGAGACTATTAAAGAAATCAGAATTCAGGTAGGAGAGGCAAGTGTTGACATTCAGAGTCGAGCTGTGCCCCTTCTTGTCTGTGACCTGGAATGAGTCACTTAATAGCTCTGTGGCTCGGCTTTACCAGATGAAAATGCCACATGCCCCCTTCACATGACTTCCATTGTAAGACTATTGTGACAATTAAATTAATTCAAGGACTTTAACATAAGGCCAGATACCTTGACTCTGATGAGGAGAAAGGGGGAGTAGTCTTGAACTCACTGGCACAGGAAAGGATTCTGAACAGGACACTAATAGCACAGGCACTAAGATCAACAGCTGATAAATGGGTTCTCATGAAACCAAAAAGCTTCGATGCAGCAAAAGGCACCATTATTCAAATAAAGAGATGGCCTGCGGCCGGGCGTTGGTGGCGCACGCCTTTAATCCCAGCACTCGGGAGGCAGAGGCAGGCGGATCTCTGTGAGTTCAAGGCCAGCCTGGGCTACCAAGTGAGTTCCAGGAAAGGCGCAAAGCTACACAGAGAAACCCTGTCTCGAAAAACCAAAAAAAAAAAAAAAAAAAAAAGAGAGATGGCCTGCAAAATGGAAAAACATTTACCAGCTTTCCATCTAACAGAGGCTTGGTATCTAGAATGTACAAGGAACTCAAAAAAATTAAACATCAAGAAAACAAGCAAACCAGTTTTAAAATGGAACACTGATCTAAAGAGTTCTCAAAAGGGGAAATAAAAATGGCTGAGTAATATTTTTGCAGTCAAGACACCCAAACACATAACATAAAATTAAAACTAAAACATTCAGCATCTTTACCCACCATAAAAATTAAAGCTGGAACTGCTTTGAGTTCATCTTACCCCAGTCAGAATGGTCAAGACTGAAGAAACGAACAGTACCAGATGCTGGCATGGAGGTGGGGAGAGGGGAAGACCGACCAATTGGCTGCTGGTGAGAACGCAAGCTGGTACAACCACTGTGGAAATCAGCCTGGAAGTTCCTGAAAATCAGTCAGCCACAGGATCCAGCTATGTCACTGAGGAACACACTCCCAAAGACTCTGGATCCTGCTACAGAGACACCTGCTCAGCCATGCTCAGTGCTGCTCTAGTCACAATAGCTGGGAGGTGGAAAATGGCGCAGATGCCCATCAGCTGATGATGGATGATGAAAATGTGCTACATTTACACAACAGAATATTATTCAGTTGTTAAGAAGAATGAAATCTGCAGGTAAATGGATGAAATCGGAAACAGTCATTCTGAGTGAAGTAACCTAGACCCAGAAATACAAATGTTTTCTTAAGATCTTCAGATATGTATACTCCATTTGGAACACCTGTAGAGGTCAGGAATCTGGTAAGGATTTGTGGAGGGGGAGGGGTTTAAGGAGGAGAGGAGATAGAACACAGCAGTATAAAGGGTTAAAGAGGAATAAATGGAACAGGAAGGATTAAATTGGGGGTGGAGGAGGGGAGGGTTGAGGAGGGAACATGGGAAGGGCGACTAACACTATTAAAGCCTTATGAAGCCCAACTGCTGTAGAAGCTTCCTAAAATATAGAGAGAGTTAATGTGTGTAAAATAGAAGCACATGCATATGTGAAAGAGAAGTCATCCTACAAGAGGGGCTATGACCCAACGAGACACCTCCTGCTAGCCAACAAAGGTTCCAGAGCTAGGAACAAGGTACCTCTTTTGGAGTTTTAGAGTCACATAGTCCCCTAAGCACTGTGGACTACTGCCAGTGCTCTTGGTTACCCTCCAGAAAGTGACAGTACGACCCTACTGCTGGAGATACCACGGGAAAGGCACACCTCAAGCTGGTACTCACCTGGAAATTTCATCCCTACTGGTTAGCTTCCACAGAGCTGGAAGGTGCTGTGTACGCTTCCAAAGGAGAAAAAGAATCCTTTCCCTCACCTCTGTGACTTCTGCAACCTGCCATAATGGCCTGCCCGACAAGAGACACTCCCTTGTACAAGAGCGGCACAAAGGTAATAGGAATAGCCAGTCACTTTCCAATTGGATCTAAGGCCCCACTCCATGAGATGGAACCCACACCTGGCACCGTTAAAGGGACCAAGAACCTGGGGACAGATAGACCCTAGGCCCTGGGGAAGAATCGAGCGTTATTAATCTGCTAAGTGGACATAGTGTTAGAATGGCCCCTCATGACCTACTGCTATACCCACAGGCCAGAGCATCCCTCAGCCCTCACTAGAGAAGCTTCTAGTTGCAGTAAGTGGCAATTAGCCCTGAGACCCTCAACCAGTCAACGCACAGAGGGTAAGAGACCAGGGAGCGTCAGCCCTAAATGGGACATATTTATCACATCCATCCCCCCAGGTCTCAGGGATCTTGGAGGGAAAGGAGGCAGAAAGACTGTAAGAGCCAGAGGTGGCAGACAACATCCAGGAAAGTGTGTCTTCCAGACACAAAAGGGCAGCTGAATATATAAACTCAGAGAGTGTGACATCGTGCAGAAGACCCACAAGCTAAGCTCCAGCCAGACAAAATCCCAGCAGAGAGGGGAAGATAGGCATGAAATCCCATCCCTAGCTGAGGAGCTCTTAGCATTTGATAGCTACTGGGAGAGAGAGACTCTCAAGGGAACTAATGATATGCCACCTAGTAGGTCAACCACACTCCAGGACAGGCTTCACTCCTGAGACTAGTTAGGCAATACAAACTAGAGTCAATGGGAAGAGCGGGGAGAGGGAACTCAAAGTTGAGTGGAAGAGAGGGAAGGGTGAAAAGGTGGATTATGGGAGGAGCTGGGGGAGGGGTGGATATGTTCAAAATACAATGTATGAAATTCTCAAGGGACTTTTTTTTTACACTCTGTTCTTCTGCCCACCCATCTCAACCCAATCCCTCAAGTTCCCGTGCCCACCCACCCCCAGTCCACCCAGATTTCCTCTATTTCCCCTTCCCTAGGAGATCCACGTGCTCCCCCTTGGGCCCTCCTTGTTACCTAGACTGAGTCTGTGGATTGTACCCTGGTTATCCTTTATTTTACAGCTAATATCCACTTATGAATGAGTACACACCATGTTTGTCTTTCTGGGCTTAGGTTACCTCGCTCAGTATGATATTATCTAGTTCCATTCATTTGCCTTCAAATTTCTTGATGTCATTGTTTTTAACAGCTGAGTTATACTCCATTGTGTAAATGTACCACATTTTCTTTATTCATTCTTCTGTTGAGGGGTATGTTTTCAAGTTCTGGCTATTACAAATAAAGCTGCTATGAACATAGTTGAGCAAGGTCCTTGTGGTATGACTGAGCATTCTTTGGGTGTATGCCCAAGAGTGGTATAGCTGCGTCTTGAGGTAGATTGATTCCCAATTTTCTGAGAAATTGCCATATTGATTTTTTAAAACCTTTAAAAATTAATCAAAGGGAGTCCTTAAAATAATGCCTGTTGTGTAGTAACTGTTCAATAAACATTAATATCTTATTGTTGGAAGGGCTGAGGAGCTGGTCACGGAAGGGCTCTGAGGTTGACTCAGTCATCTCGGACTCCTGTCCACATTCTTGCCCACTTCCCTCTGTCCTTCTTCTGTGGGTCAGCAAATATCTCCACAGTGAGACACCAAGAGGGCCCAGGACACACTTGAAGGCCAACCATCTCAACTGCCTACTCACCGGGCAGTCTGTAAGTGGGGTAGTAGTTTTGTGTTTCATGTTAAAATGCAAACACATGTTCATGTACCCTTTCGGCTATTGAAATCATCTGTCAGTCACTTGAGTATGAACAAGGCCCAGATCCTTTTGTAAGGCCATTCTTTACTGGGAAGATGGTGTAGTGTGGTAATATTGTGTTCCCCAAAATATTGTGCACCCTAATAAATTTATCTGGGGTCAGAGAACAGAACAGCCACTAGATATCGCGGCCAGAAAATGGTGGCACACACACCTTTAATCCTAGCACTCCAGAGGCAGAGATCTGCCTGGATCTCTGTGAGTTCAAGGCCACACTGGAAACAGCCAGGCATGGTGACTCACGCCTTTAATCCCAGGAAGAGAGCCTTTAATCCCAGGACGTGATAGCAGAAAGCAGAAAGGTATATAAGGCGTGAGAACCAGGAACTAGAGCTGGTTAAGCTTTTAGGCTTTTGAGCAGCAGTTCAGCTGAGATTCATTCTGATGAGGACACAGAGGCATCCAGTCTGAGAAAACAGGATCAGCTGAGGAATTGGTGAGGTGAGGTAGCTGCGGCTTGTTCTGCTTCTCTGATCTTCCAGCGTTCACCCCAGTACCTTGCTCCAGGTTTGTTTTTATTAATAAGACCTTCTAAGATTTGTGCTACAGTGTAGGGAGCTTGTTGGGTACATGAAAGGAAGAGGAGAAACAAGGGGGCAATAGAACCAGGGGCTGTGGTTGTGCATTTCTTTTTTTTTTCTTTCCTTTTTTTTTTTTTTTTCTTTTCTTTTTTTTTTTTTTTAACAGATTCTGCCTCAAGTTTATTTGTAAAAACAGCATGGGGTCCTGATCACCTGCAAATAGTGTGTAGGTGCATCACACCAGTCCATCTGTCTTCACATTGGTAGACAGAAACCTTTTCTATGGGGCCTTCACAGGGGCCTGGGCTCCTTTAGGAGCCTGAGCTGGAGCTGAACCCTCTGCCTTGGTTTGAGCCTTGGGCTTTGGTTGGCAGAGCCTATGACCCTTGGCCAGGTAGCTTCTAATCTGCTTCCCGAGCTTGGGGTGAGTGATGAAAGCGAGACAGCCGAGCTTGCGGCTGGGGCCCTTTGGCATCGTGGGCTTCACAAGGGCCTTGATGGCCTCTGCACACGCACTCGCTGCCTTTGCATTATTGGCCTGCATCTTCTTCAGGCCTTTCTTGCTGTGCTTCTTGGCAAAGTGCATGTTCCTCAGGAACTTGGGGTCCACCCCCTTAAGAGATTCGTATCTTTGTGACTGGGGTTTCTTGATACCATTTCTGCGCCATTTTCGGGATTGGTTGTATGTGGTGTGGTTCTTGGACTTGGCCGGGTCAGAACTGTAACCAGCGGCTCCTGAAGTGCCTGGGACCGGAAGAGCAGTTGTGCATTTTAGACACAACCTTCTACCAGTTCCACAGGGGGACATTGGACATTTGCATATCGATAGTCCCTTCTAGCCCAGGGAAGATGTCATCACTATGACCTCTCTATTCATACAACAAGGAAATGGAGGCTTAGTGATGCCATGTCATTTCTCTAAGATGGTTCAGCTGCTGAAGATGCTCCGTCCAGCTCTCCCAGGCACCTACCTTCATCTTGCCCATGGCCCAGTCTCGCTCCTCACCAGCAGGGCACTCTGTGACCCCAATTCCCTCCCACCCAAAGCCACACAGGTGGAGGCAGACAGGCCTCATGCTCTCCCTTCCTGTTTCAGTCCATTCACTGACGCACCCACGGCAGGCCCAGATATGTCAACATAGAGAGAAAGGGAGGAAAGGTCATTGTTCCAAACCATTTGCAAGAATATCTGAGTTAAAAATGGAAGATTTGTTATTTGCATGGTGAAGGGAGGGGGGCTAGGAAGCATTGTTAGGTGTTGGTAATGTAAAAAACGTAAGTATGCTGTTATTTATGTAATTAGTTATTGCTTTCATTATGGGTGCAGTCTTAATGGTTATAGTATTTATGTATAATTACCTTAATATTCACTGAAATTTCCAAGTAGCTCCCTAATTAACTGTCTCAAATATATAATTACATTGCATCTTTCCGCAAGACTTGCCTAATTAATGTAGTTACACCACTTCTTTTGTGATGTGCGTTATTAAATGCTCTTTGCATCCTTCTTCTGACTTCTTGTAATTCACGCTTTACAGAAATTAAGACCTCGAATTAGAAGCCTCCAGAAGCAGCTCGGTCCTGCAGCAGAGCTGAGGCTCAGAGAGCTGCTGTGCAGACACAGCCTCATTAGGAGCCTCTTCCTGCACAGCTGTCCTACCTGGAGGTAGGAACAGCCTGGTCAGCTGGAGTGAGAGCCTCAGGCTCACCCTCTTCTCTACCTCTGGCCATTCTCCTCCCCAGGGAAGACCACCCTGTGTCCCAGGATCTCTGTGTGATGACGGGCCTAATCCTACATCTTCCACCAGGTACCTCTGAAGCCTGCTCTCTCTCGTTTTCTAATATGGATATCAAGCCTGGCTCCACAGAAAATTCTTCAAGGATTAAAGTTAAACACAGCAGATGACTCAGCTGGCAAAGTTCTTACCTTGTAAGCACAAGATCTGAGTTCGAACCCAAAATTCCACATTTAAAATGCCAGGTATGAGAGCACACTTGTGATCCCAGCACTGGGGAGGTGGAGACAACTCCATGATGCTCTCTGTCCAGCAAGCCAAGCCTACTCGGTAAGCTCCAGGCAGTAGAGACCCTGACTCAAAAAAAAAAGGAAGATGGAGCCTGAGGAGCAACAGCTGAAGTTGACCTCTGTCCTCCACTTATATACACACTCACTTGCACACGTGGACACACACTCACGTACATTTAAAAACAAGACTTGAAGAGCTAGTGAGCATGAAGAGTCTGAAGCATGCTGTGGAGGCAGCGTAGACATGAGGGGCTATTCCTAGAGCTTTACTTTGCCTCCCTACCAGCTCAGTCTTACAGCACATGCCGCCAAGCACACCGCCCCAAATCAGAAGCTTAGAACAAGCCCCATATATATCTAGGGCATCATGAACACACTTGATGTTTTTTTTCTGAACTCGAAAGCTAAGCAGGCCCTGGTACTGTACAGATGGGGAACTCTCCCCATGCTTCTAGTTGTGTGGCTGGATAACCAGGCCAGGCTCAGCTGATGAACTCTCCAGATGGACGAGACTCAACTAGTTTTTTTTTTTTTTAAGATTTATTTATTTATTATGTACACAGAAGAGGGCACCAGATCTCATTACAGATGGCTGTGAGCCACCATGTGGGTGCTGGGAATTGAACTCAGGACCTCTGGAAGAACAGTCGGTGCTCTTAACCTCTGAGCCATCTCTCCAGCCCCTCAACTAGTTTTCTATCACAAGAGGGATGGCCGAGATCTTTTTCGTGCAGCTTCTCATCTTGTACTAGGCTAGCCTTGTGGGGTTGATCATCTGGAAGCCTAAGGTCGACAGCTACAAAGCCTCTAGACCAAAACCTGTACATCACTTTCAGAACGTCTCACGAGGCAACTCAGATTCAAGGGCTGGGGAGACAGACACCGTGTCTTCATGGGAGGAATCTGTGCCATGGTCTATAATTCACCATGAGGCTTACCTCCAATCCAGTCACATATAAGTAGTGTATTTCATGCATGTGTGCCGATGGGTGCAAATGTATCCAGGTGCATGTGCATGTGTGCTTACATGTATGTACACATGTTGCAGTTGCATATGCATGTGTTTATACACATGTATGCAGGTGCACATGTGTGTCCATGGATACATGTATATGCAGGTCCTCATGTGTAGCTAGAGTTTTCCTGCCTGGCCCACAGTCAGGACAAATCTCTACCACCCGCCAGTCCCACGGCCGCTCAGACCCAACCAAGTAAACACAGAGACTTATATTGTTTAAACTGTTTGGCTAATGGCTCAGGCTTCTAGCTATCTAGTTCTTACATCTTAAATTAATCCATTTCTATAAATCTATACCTTGCCACATGGCTTGTGGCTTACCGGCATCTTCACATGCTGTTTGTCATGGCGGCGGCTGGCAGTGTCTCCTCAGCCTTATTCCTAGAATTCTCTCCTCCTTGTCCCGCCTATACTTCTTCCTGCCTGACCACTGGCCAATCAGTGTTTTATTTATTGACCAATAAGCAACATGTTTGACATACAGACCATCCCACAGCACTTCCCCTTTTCTTTTTTTTCAAAAAGGAAGGTTTTAACATTAACATAGTAAAATTACATATAATTTGGGAATTTGGGCGTAGCTTCTCTTACTACTTCCTGCTGGAGGGGGGCGCTGTATCTTATGGGGACACAAAGAAAATTTTAGGATTATGGAGTAGTCCATGAGGCTGTATTGTCTGAGCCAGTTGCCTTCAAACCGTTCTGGATGTTGGATCATCTGGGCCATGGTGTCACCGGAGACCTTTCAGGGGGTCTTGGCTGGTCAAACCTGATGTATCTTAATCTGGAACAAATCCATAGCCTCTGGCTTTCTGTGGAAACAAAAGCAGAGCTTCCTTTCCAAAGCAACATATCCTTACATCCAAATTTTGAAGTCAAGGTACCTTTAAAATATACAATAGTTTGGTCTCTTAAATACAGATTTGCTTCTCAGGGAGGCTTTCCCAGCAGCTCCAGGTGTGCTCATACATCTGTGTTGCACACTTAGATGTGCACACATGCACCTCAGCCCACACTGGCCCCTGACTGTGCTTCACTGGCCTCAAAGACACCCCCACCGCCTTGTGTTGTATTGTGTACTTCTTTCTGCATTTCCCCACAGGACTGGAGCGGCTTAAGGGGAGGCTGGATCCATTTTGTACAGTGTTTGCCATCCCCAGTTGCTGGGAAATGCCTGACATACAGCAGACCCTCAGTAAGTACCTGTTGGATTGGGTGAATAAGGAAATGGATGCACATCCCATGCCAGGAACCAATCATCTGGGTCTAGTCAACACCAGAACAGCACTAAACACGTTAACCAGAATAATCATGAATGCTGGGAGAAATGCCATTGTATTTCATGATAATTCAGTAAGACCACCCACCACTGAGGCCAAATCAGCTCATCTGACTGCGTATCGCACCTTGCCACCCAGAAGCTGACAGACAGGGTGCCCATGGCTGTCGTCTATCAGTGCACTGTTGGAAGAACATCTGTCTTTTATGGAGGTGGAAACCAAAACCAGAGGAGAAAGGGGGACTTACCCAAGACCAATCGGCTTGTTGATGATAAAAGCGAGGCACAAACCTGTCTTCTGGCCTCAGATCAACCTTTGCTCCCTTCACACTCACTGCTAGGAGGCACAGCCTGATTGAGTGAAAACTCTTGAGTCCTACTGTGAATTAAGACATGTTCCCTGTTCCTTTCCAAGCTCTGAGGTAGTTGGAGAGACAAAAAGTATTGTTGGAGGTTTTTGCTCTTTTCGGGGGGGGGGGGGGGGGGGGGGGGTCCTGCCACCCAGCTCCCAAATAAATCACACACAGAGGCTTATTCTTAATTATGAATGCCCGTCCTTAGTGTGGCTTAGTTTCTAGTCAGCTTTCCTTAAATTTTCTTATCCCAACTACCTTTTGCCTCTGGGCTTTTCTCGTTCTCTTACTTCTGTGTCTTACTCTTACTCCATAGCTTGCTGAGTGTGTAGCTGGGTGGCTGGACCCTGGAGTCCTCCTCCTTCTCTGGCTCCTTCTCAATCTCCCTTTCCAGATTTCTCCCTCTATATATTCTCTCTGCCTGGCAGCCCCACATATCATTTCTCCTGCCTTGCTATTGGCCAATTCTTTATTAGACCATCAGGTGTTTTAGACAGGCACAGTAACACAGCTTCACAGAGTTAAAACAAATGCAACATAAACAAAAGTAACACACCTTAAACTATTCTACTATAAAAAAGGATACAGATGAAATCATCAGACTTGATAGTCTGAAGTCACACAGCACAGTTCATAGGACAGTCCTGTCTGCTAGCCTGTTCGAGCGTCTGCAGTACAAAGAGAAACACACCTTCCCTCCAGGACTTCCAGTGAAGAGGCATCACCACCCGCTGTGCCATGCCAAGAAGTCATGCACATGGTGCTTTGCACGTAAAGACCAAAACAGGACTGCACAGGCTGCAGTGGGATGGTCCCACCCAGGGTCGTGCAGCCCAGGATAAGACTGGGTAATTGTAGAACTCAACATGCAGTGTGAGAACCAAGAATGGAAGTCTGGATTTGGATCTAAACAAACATGAAGTCACTTCCAGCTGCTTGACTCACTTGCCCCACGTTCTCAGGCAAGTCACCCAAGTCCCTGAAACTCAGCTTGCTCAACTGTAAGGTAGGGTAAGAGTGAATCTGCTGATTGTTGAGAATGTTGTTGAGCATTTATTTATACACATTTATTTGTAAACAAGCAAAGAGGGAAGCAGATGTTAGGCAATGCTCCCTCCCACACCATGTATGGACTCCATGGCCATCTGGGTGTCTGTTCTCTATGTGCATGAGTTCCCATGTATGTAAGTGCACCATGTGTGTGCCTGGTGCCCGCAGGGGTTAGAAGACATCATCAGTTCTCCTGGAACTAAAGTTATAGAAGGTTGGGAACCATCATGTGGCTGCTGGGAACTGAACTTGGGTCCTCAGCAAGGCCAGTAAACATAACCACTAAGTTGTCACTCTGATTCTCCGTAATTTGATTCACCCCATCACTAATCTTACACCTTTCTCATCAATAATTGTTTGTTGAGAGCATCTCTGTGCCCAACGGTCTCCTTGGCAACAAATACAAAAGTATTTAATAATCACTTGGCACCTGCCACAGTAGTGCAAGCAGCCCATACATATTAATTCCCAACCTTGATTTTAGTCTCATTCTGCCACTGTCTATCCTGGGGTGTGACCAAGTCAACCTACCACCCTCAGCTTCAAGATCCTTGCTGCATAATGAGAATTTTGGAGTAGATCAGTCATTTTCCTTTTTTTATTTTTCAATTTTAACTTTTTATTGATTTTTTGTGGGTTTCACATCCTGCATCTCCACCCCACTCATCTTCCCATCCCTTTCCATCTGCCTTCTACCCCTGCAACCTCCTCCCCTCAGGATAAAATTGAAAAAAGAAAAATCTCTGTGGAAGCTGCAGTGTGACCCAGAGAGTCACACAGTCCTTCAGTCCATATATTATTACTTACCTGTGTTCATTGCAATGAGTCTTTGGTCTGGTTTGAGGTCTCTGTTTTTTTTCTAAATCATCAATACTGGGCCCTCCCTGGGGCTCCTCTTGGATATCCTGTTGTCGTCCTGTGTCAAGGAGATCCTGTAACTTTGGGTCTGCAGGACCAGCCCCTTCAAGTGTTCCAGCAGATCATAGATAGGTTGGATGATGGGAGGGACCAACTCATAGTTCTGGTTCTGGGTAGTTGCTGGGTTGGTTAGCCCACCAGCTCTCCTTCATCCTCAACACCACGGTGAGCTCTCCAGCATCACCCAGCTAGCTCATCCTATGTAGTAAGCAGCAAGGGGCAGGCCGATTCTCCTGCTCTCGTGTCCTCTGGGTTGGCTCACCCACACCTACACTACCAGGGCCATCTCTACTGTGTTGCCTAGGTGAGGTATAGGGGCCACTCTGCCTAGTGTTGTAGCTGGTGAGAGGCAGGGCCAGCTCTCTCACTCTAGTGACCCCAAAGCCAGCTCTCCCACCTGCCGCAGGTGATGAGGGGTGGTCAGCCATTTGTAAACTCAGCTTTGAAGAGGTTCTGAAAACACTGAACTTCAAGCTGTTCATTGACCAGTAAAAATCACACCCTTAAACACAGCATACACCGAGTGTTAGCCTATGCGATGTCTTTGGTGCTTTAACTCTAGTTCTTATTGAAATTAGAAAACGCTGATGGGCTGGTGAGATGGCTCAGAAGGTAAAGGTGCTCGCTGTCACGCCTGTCAACCTGGCTCAGTCCTTGGGACCTATATGGTGGAAGGAGAAAGCTAACTTCTGCAAGTTGTTCTCGGACCTCCACATGGGCACTGTGGTGCATATATGACGACCACCACCACCACCACCACACACACACACACACACACACCACCACCACCACACACACGCACACACACACACACACACACACACCACCACCACCACCACACACACGCACACACACACACACACACACACCACCACCACCACACACACGCGCACACACACACACACATACACCACTACCACCACCATACACGCACACACACACACACACACCACCACCACCACACACGCACACACACACACACCCCACCACCACCACACACACCCCACCACCACCACACACACACACACACACAATGAAACAAGAGATATAAAAATAATTTTCAATTAGAAAATGTACCTTCAACTTAGGAAGTTAACTTTATGTATTGTTATATCTTACATATTGGAGTCTCATACATGAAATTGATTTAAAAAAAAGATTCTCTTCCTAATTCTAGGTTATGACAAATTGACATTTAAAAGTTGCCATCACACCATTAGACTTCCAGCATGTACTCGCTTACATATTACATATGCGTTTCACATGTGTAATTAGAGTGTATGTGTTTTATGGCCAGAAACAAATTTATTATAAATTAATGGGCATAAGCAACAGCTTACAAACAAACTTTTCAAGATCCTTGGGGACTCTTGAGGTGTCCATGTGTGTGTGTTTATTAACTGCAGAAGCAAGCTCCTTTATCCTAAGTCCTAAGTGGTTAGGGCCTCTGAGTTATCACCTCACCTTCTCCTGCCGCTCCAGCGGGGCAGGAATGAGTGGCTGTGGTGTTTAGGAGACCCTGCCCAAGGAAAGCTGAGTTTGGGAGTGTATGTCTGTGGTCCACAATCCCCTACACTGATGTCTAGTCGACTCTGAGTATGAATGACTGCCTGGTGCACTCCTAATAGAATCCATTAGAGTAGTTTGGAACAGTTATTTCCAGGCTGTGGTTGGAGATCAGTTGGTAGAGTACTTGTCTAGCACACACAAGGTTCTGAGCCAGTCATGGTATAAACCAGGTGTAGTGATCTGTAATCCCAGCACTTTGAGAGATGAGAAGCTGATGGTCATCTTCAGCTACCTAGTGAGTGTGAGCCATCCTGGGCTACACAAGACCCTCTCAAAAAAAAAAAAAAAAAAACTTAAGCCCCAAATCATAGAATAGTTATTCCTCAGTGGAGCATGGTGGTACATGCCTATAATCTCAGCACTTGGGAGACTGAGGCAGGAAGTCAAAAGTTTGGGACCTACAATTCTGTCTCTAAAAAAAGAAAACTAAAGAATTTTGTTTAAATACGCTGTTTATCTAAATGTGTAACTATCAGTTTGCGACCTGTGGCGGGAGAACAGAAAGAAGCAGATCTGAAAGGCAGCTGGGAAGACTATTCGGGTGCTCCCACTGAGGGGGAGGAGTCTGAGTGCAGAATGGGAAGAGCCTGGGTAGGAGGCTCACACCCTGATTCCCAGCCCACTGTTTCTTCTATTGTGTCAAAGTTCACCTCCTCCAGCTTTCAGTTCTTTCTGACCGAGTCCTATGTCCCCTAACCAAGCCATAGGGGCTGGCCTCGTCTCTGTTAGGCTCCAGTCCTGCCTGCCAAGGCCATCTGAAGCCAGCCTTTGGGTAACAGTGTGGCCAGTGATCCAGCAGAGAGAAGATACTGTCTACAGAGAAGGGACCCCCACAGCTTAGCTCTGCCATCACCACAACCACCCACAGAGCAGCTGACTAAATGGTCTGAGGGAACAGTTTACTTGCCTACAGGAGCTGGCCTACACAGAATTAACTAACGAGACTCTTCCTATAGGCCTCACTCAGGCCAAATTCCTGAGCATCGCCACCTCTGCCAGAGAACGATTAGAGTCCCATCGGAGCAGCATATGTCTTCTGCGGCATCTTGTATTTGTATGTACAGAGGAATATGGTCTCTACTGCCGCTTGACTGGACTGTATTGGTGGGGCATGTAGCATTGAAAAGGTATTAGAAAGAACTGTGAACTCGCTCGCCGCATGACTCAGAATCACCCACAGGGAGGCCCAGAGCTGAAGCCTTAAATTCAGCCCATGTTTGTAACAGCCTGTGCTCTAGAGAAGGGACACATAGAAAAAAAAAATAGGAATGTTTCCTTGTTTTGAGTTTTTGTCTGATGGCATGTGTGTGCATGGTGTTCAGATTCATGTGTATGTGTGTGCACATGTATGTGGAGGCCAGATATCAACCTTGAGTGTCATTTCTCAGGAAGCCATCTGCCCTGAGTTTTAAGACAGGGGGTTTCTCCCTTGGACCTGGAACTCGACGAAGCTGATGCTAGGCTGGCCAGATGCCCCTGGATCCTCCAGCTCTCCCCTCCCCACCGAGGAGACCAAGCACTCACCGCCAACCTCATATTTTATGAGGGTTCTGGGGAACAAACTCGGGTCCTCACTCCACACAGACCCAGCCATGTCCCCAGCTCATGTTAGGAACATTGCGATGGAAGTTGTTATGTCTCGCTTGGCTCTCCCAGTCAGTCTTTGTGACGCTATGCAATCCATGCCTCTGGCCCAGGATCCAGCCTGGAAAACTTATATGGAATTTTCCTTCCCCCAATATAGGATTTTTCCATTGTCTTCCCCCCACCATTTCCCCATATCTTGTGAGATCCAGATAGTTACCAAAATAACCAGTAGCTGCAACATCTGGAAACCCAAACAGACACAGGAAAAGTCCTGCAGGAGGGAAGAGCCAGGAAAACAGGAAACACAGAGAGGAGAATGAAAAGATGTCAAAACAAGGTGGCCTGGCCCAGCAGCCAGAGAGGAGGTCAGAGGGCCACGAGCTCATCCACCACCCAAGTTCCTCAGAGTCTTCAGAGAATCGCCGACGACAGGGTCCTGTGTCTGAACAAAAGAACTGTGTGTTCTCACCTCTGCTTTCCACAGCCACAGACACCCTCAAAATCAAGTAAAAGCAGCAATAGCGACATGCAGGAAGTGACAATCAGCACTGTGAGGTCACCTGTGCCCCAGCCTGGTCCCGGAGCCCCCAATGCCTCTCCATCTCCTGCATCTCCTTATCCCAAGCCAGCACTAAGCCAGTACCATTTTGTTCAGTTAGTTCTGCAGTTAGAATTTGACCAATCGGAACTAAAGATGGCCGGCGAGATGGTTCCATCTGTAAGGTCACTTGCCACCAAGCCTGACAACCTGAGTTTAATCCCCAGAACCCAGATGGTAGTGGACAGATGATCCCCCTAAAGTTGTCCTCTGACCTCCACATGTAAACAGTGGTACACACACACACACACACACACACACACACAGAGGGGGGGGGGGGGGGGG
>CABHPH010140125.1:35879-49801 GCA_902168325.1 Peromyscus nudipes
CATTACACACAGCTGACTGGGGAGGCGTGGTCATTACACACAGCTGAACGGGGAGGCGTGGTCATTACACACAGCTGAACAGGGAGGCGTGGTCATTACACACAGCTGAACAGGGAGGCGTGGTTATCATACAGAACTGGATCAAAGAGATTGGTTTAGCTAATCTCAGTAAGAAGTCTCTGTAGCCAGGCGGTGGTGGCGCACGCCTTTAATCCCAGCACTCGGGAGGCAGAGTCAGGCGGATCTCTGTGAGTTCGAGGCCAGCCTGGTCTACAGAGTGAGATCCAGGACAGGCACCAAAACTACACAGAGAAACCCTGTCTCGAAAAAACAAAAACAAAACAAAAAAGTCTCTGCAGAGGAACAGTCTTCAGGCCCTAAACACCCACGGGAGAAAGCTATGGTGAATATTTTTGCACACACTATCAACATCTGCACTAGGATGAGAGGAAGGCTTTGCTTGTCTCTGAGACTCACCCCTCCCCTAGGGGGGTGTTTGCCATTTTCCTATGGATCTGAGGCTAGAGTCTTTGACATGGCTTCCTACTCCACTCCTTACATTTTTTATTTACTTACTTGTTTGTTTGTTTGTTTATTTATTGATTTTTCGAATGTCCAGGCTGGCCTCAAACTCGCAGACATCTGCCTGCCTCTGCCTCCCAAGTGCTGAGATTAAAGGCGTGTACCATCACTGGCTCTTTTTTTTTTTTTTAAATGTTAAGCTAGACTGCATTCCTGGGATACACTTCATTTGGTCATGGTGAGTTAACTTTATTATAAATTGTTAGATTTGATGCACTGATATGTTAGGGGAACTTCCATGTATTTTCACAAGGAATATTAGTCTATACTTAAAATATTCTTTTTCAATATTTCAGTCTTTGTGGTATCAGTATTATACTGGTCTCATAAGTTAGAAAATGATGAGCATTTTGGAAAAAAAAAACTACATTAATCTTTGCCACATCTACGGTAAGAACGAAGACCATTCTCAGCAACCAGGCTGTAGATGTTCTGGAAAATGTGGACATCACTCTGAAGGGCCCCAAAGAACCTCTAGAGGAATTTCAGTCACATCAATTAGAGCTGAGTCTTCTTGGAAGGAAAAAGAGGCTCCGGGTTGACAGGTTGGGGGAAACAAAGAACTGGCCGCTGGCCGCACCATCTGCAGCCATGTTCTGAACACAATCAAGAGTGTTACCCTGGTCTTCCGTAACAAGGTGAGGTCTGTGTGTGCTCATGTCCCCATAATTCAGGAGACAGGGTCTTTGGTTGAAATCCCAAATTTCTTGGGTGAAAAAATGAATCCTCAGGGTCCAGATGAGGATGCATGTTTCTTGTTCTGTGTCTCAAGCCCAGGAGGATGAATTAATCCTTGATAGAAATAAATAATAATTGAAATTGTTTCAAATTAAGGGGCTTTGATTCCACAAGCCATGATAGGTAAAAACAAGGATGTCGGAAAGGTTTTGGATGGCATCTAAGTGTCTGAGGAGGAAATAGTGCAGCAGGCTGATGAGCAAAACCTGAGTCACTCAGCTCCAGAAACAAGATCCTGAATTATGAGATGGATTGTCTCTGGGGACAGTAAAAGACTTGTACTGAAAAATAAAAAAAACCTACATTAAACAAACAAACAAACAAAAAAACCCAACTATATTAGTTGGGAGTGGTGGCACACATCTTTTATCCTAGTATTCAGAAGGCAGAGGCTAGTGGATCTCTGAGTTCAAGGCCAGCCTGGCCTAGAAAGTGAGTTCCAGGACAGCCAAGGCTACACAGAGAAACCCTGCCTCAAAAAACCAAAACCAAAAACAACAAGAAAACAAAACAAAACAAAACAACCTTTATAGTGTGTGTGTGTGTGTGCAATCTTGTACCATAGTCTCTGTGTGTAAGTCAGAACAGCTTGTGAAGTTGTTTCTCTCCTACCACGTGGATTGTGAGGCGTCACAAGTGCCGTAACTGCCGGCTGAGCCATCTGCTGCCCCTTCTTTTGGCGTTTTTGAGATAGGGTTGCCGAGGCTCAGGCTTACTATGTAGCCAAGGATGTGAACTAAAGGTGACCTTGAATTTCTAATTCCCCTGCCTTTGCCTTCCGGTCGCTGGGATTACAGGCGTGCAATCTCCATGCCTGATTTTACTCAGTAGTGGGAACCAAAAACAAGTTAGGCAAGCACTCTACCAACTAAGTTAACATTCCCCAAACACCTCTCCCCATCTTTCTTTGTTTTCCAAGTGACTTTATATAGCATTAATGCTACTTGTCCTGTATGTATGTGGAGGTATTGAGGAAGGTCATCCACAGTAGATTTGCATTGTGTCAGCTTAGTGAAACTGGAACTATTTTCCCAGAGTCTCTTTCTTCCTATTTTGAACCACAGGGACATTTTAAACAACATTTGAAAGTGAGCATGGTTCCATTTTCAGCCATTTCCCCCTTTTTACAGGAAAGGCTATGCTAAGTGTCAGGGCAGCAGCTCAGCTCAGTTGCTGTTCTACCTGGTCGGGTTGGGGCAGCTCCCAGGCAAGTCTTTCAGCTCCAGATTCCCCCCTCACTTTCTTCAGTTCTAGGGCCATGCTTATGTTCAAGTCTCTGATGAAGGACAGAAGCTTCAGCCGGGCTTGGTGGCACACGCCTTTAATCTCAGCACTCAGGAGGCAGAGCAAGTGGATCTTCCAGTTAAAGGCCAGCCTGGTCTACAGAGAGAGTTCCGGGACAGCCAGAGCTACACAGAGAAACTCTGTCTCGAAAAATTGAAAAAGAACATATGCTTGTTACTACTGAGCCCTCTCTCCAGGCCCCACAGTTGTTTTTGAGACATGGTTTTACTATGTAGCCCAGGCTATCCTGTTTCTGTCTCTCAAGATCTTGTTAGGGCTTCATGGGTAAAGGCACTTGCCACCAAGCCTGATGACCTCAGTTTAATCTCCAGGACCCATGTGGTAGGTGACAGACAGAAAGAACCAATTTCTCCTCCACATGTGCACATGGCACCCATACACACATGTCCCCACATACACACACTATCCCATAGAGCCTTGTTTTGTAGGCTGTATTGTCTGGTACACTCTGAGATGTTCACACAGCATAAGAGAGCGTTTCTCGGGCCGTCACTCAGTCATTAAGTGATGTATGGACCATACTTAGCCGGGATATTGGGGCTAAGTCTGCTGTTCCATCTTGGTCTGGGTGAGAAACTCTGCCAATTTTCTCTTTTATTTTTATTATATTTTTGAGACAAGGTCTCATAGTATAGCCCAAACTCTCTATGTAGCCCAAGCTGGCCTTGAACACACAACCTCCTCCCTCATCTTTTTGAGTGTGCTAGATTACTTCTGTTTTTGGGTTCTGGGGATAGAACTCGGGTCACCAGGCTTATCAGCAAGCCCCCTTGCTGCTCACTAAGGCTTCTCATCAGCCCTACTTCTGTTCTCTCTCTCTCTCTGTCTCTCTGTTTCTCTGTGTCTCTCTCTCTTTCCTTTCTTGGTGTTTTTGAGACCAGAGTCTCTCTGGTTGTCCTGGAACTGGCTCTGTAGACCAGGCTGGCCTTGAACTCACAAAGATCCACCTGCCTCTGCCTCCTGAGTGCTGGAATTAAAGGCGTGCACCACCACTGCTTGGTCTAGTTTACATTTTTCATTAATGTATTAATTTATAAATTCCTCCTAAACATAGTTTTCTCTGCACTCCCCAAAATCATAATATGTAGAGTCTTAGTTAGGGTTTCTGTTGCTGTGAAGAGACACCATGACCACGGCAACTCTCATAAAGGAAAATCATTTAATTGGGGCGGCTTACATTTTCAGAGGTTTAGTCCATTATCATCATGGTGCAATACAGTGGTGTGTAGGCAGACTTGGTACTGGAGCTGAGAGTCTTTACATCTTGTTCCAAAGGCAACAGGAAGTGAACCCAAACACTGGGTGTGGCTTGAGCACATATGAGACCTCAAAGCCTTCCTCCACAGTGACACACTTCCTCCAACAAGACCATACCCACTCCAACCAGGCCACACTTCCCAATAGTGCCACGCCCTTTGGGGGCCATTTTCTTTCAAACCACGTGTAGTGCTTACATTATCATTTGGTTCATAATATTTTCTAATTTTCCTTTGGCTGTTTTTGTTTTGACTCACGGGTTATGTAGACATGGAATATATGATTTTTGTTTTTGGTTTTTTTGTTTGTTTTTTTGTTTTTTGTTTTTCTGAGACAGGGTTTCTCTGTGTAGCTTTGGTGCCTGTCCTGGATCTCGCTCTGTAGACCAGGCTGGCCTCAAACTCACAGAGATCCACCTGGATCTACCTCCCGAGTGCTGGGATCAAAGGCGTGCACCACCACCACCTGGCTCAGCCTGCTTTCTTATAGAACCCAGGACCAACAACAGCCCAGGGATGGGACGCTCACAATGGGCCGGGCCCTCCCCATCAATCACTAATTAAGAAAGTGCCTTTACAGGCCTGCCTGCCTACAGCCTGCTCTTACAGAGTCATTTTCTCCATTGAGGTTTCCTCCTCTCAAATGGTCTAGCCTGTGTCAAGTAGACATAAAATTGGCCAGCACAGGCATTGAAATACGATTCTCCGCTTGTTTACTTCCTCCGTTTGTAATGTCAAGGTTTGTTTGGTTTCGGTGATAGTAACTGAGCTAACAGCCCTGGTTCTGTCCATTTTTGATTCAAATGTCTTGAAGCTCCATTGCTTATTTAAACATTTAAGATTGTGTATCTTTATTTGTGACAAAGTCTCACTTATGTAATCCTCCTGGCTGGCCTGGAACTCACTATGTAGACCAGACTTGGTCCGGAAGTTACTGAGATCCTTGGCTCTGCCCCTGCTGGGATTAGAGTGTGGTTTTTGGATGAATTGGTCCTTTATTGTGATAAAACACATTTTTGTTGTTGTTTTGTTTTTGTTGAGACAGGGTCTCTCAAAGTAGCCCATGCAGGACTTAAGTTCTCTACTCTCCTGTCTGGGCCTCCCAGGGTGTTGGAATCACTGTACACACAACCACACCTTTCTCAACACCTTTCTTTAGTCCAGTAACACTTTTGATTTTACATCTACATTGTCTGATATGAAGTCGATCATATTTACTTTCTTTTTTTTAGTTTTTTTGATACTGAGTCTCACCATGTAATTCTGGCTGGCCTGGAGCTCACAGAGCTCTGCCTGCTTCTGCCTTCCGGTGCTGAGAACTTATTTTTTTTTTAAATAATTTATTTAATTTTATTTTATGTGCATTGGTGTGATGGTGTCCTGGAACTCGAGTTACAGACAGTTGTGAGCTGCCATGTGGGCGCTGGGAATTGAACCTGAGTTCTCTGGAATAGCAGCCAGTGCTCTTAACCACTGAGCCATCTCTCCAGCCCAAGAACTTATTCTTTTAAAAACTAAAATGTATTTCTTATAGACAACTTGGCCACCCCAACACACACCATTTTTTAAGCTTCCTATTTTCTCCTTTATCTAGCTCCTAGAAACCTCCATTGCCCCATCTATGACCATCATTTGACTCTCCTACTCAACTCATGTACGTAGACTCCTACGGTATTTGATGTTTTGTGTTTTCACAAATTTCAACTAGAATGATGTCTTTAAGAAGCATTAATGAAGCCGGGCGGTGGTGGCGCACGCCTTTAATCCCAGCACTCGGGAGGCAGAGCCAGGTGGATCTCTGTGAGTTCGAGGCCAGCCTGGGCTACCAAGTGAGTTCCAGGAAAGGCGCAAAGCTACACAGAGAAACCCTGACTCGAAAAAAACCAAACGGATACAACCAAAAAGAAGCATTAATGAGCATAAAGAAGGTGGGCAGTGGTGGCACACGTCTTGGGAGGCAGAGTCAAGCAGATCTCTGTGAGTTCAAGGTCAGCCTGTTCTACAAAGCAAGTTCCAGGGATAGACAGAACTGTTACACAGAGAAACCCTGCTCGAAAAAACTAAACAAAAAAAAAAAACTGGCCATTTGTGTGTGTTACATATATAAATACATATTCAACATGTATATGAACTATTTAAAAGACATGTAAGTTTAGGCGGCAGCCACTGAGCTTCTGACTTTTCAAGGCTCTGGTCCACTCCTTTCCTTGGAGCTCACTCGTTCCCTCCCTCCCTCTCTCCATCCATCCCTCCCTTCCTCTCTTCCCTTCTTCTCTCTCTCTCTTTTTCTTTCTTTTTTCTTTTCTTTTCATTCTTTTCTTTTCTTTTTTTCTCTCTTTCTTTCTCTTTCTTTCTTTCTTTCTTTCTTTCTCTTTCTTTCTTTCTTTCTTTCTCTCTCTCTCTCTTTCTTTCTTTCTTTCTTTCTTTCTTTCTTTCTTTCTTTCTTTCTTTCTTTCTTTCTTTCTTTCTGTGTTTGGAGACAGCTGACCTGAAACTCCCTATGTAGACCAGGTTGACCTTGAACTCAATGATATCCTCTTGCCTCTACCTCTGTGGTGCTGGGATCAAAGGCATCCACCACCACACCTGGCGTGTACTCCTCAGACCTCCACGTGCATGCCTCTCACACACTAAATAAAACTTTAAAAACCCACAACAATGAGATATTAGCACTCCTGTTAGAATGGTAAAAATCCAAACACTGACGCCACCAAATGCTTGTAAGGATATGACAGGAATTCTCACTCACCGTAGCAAGAGTGCAAAGCAGTGTAGCCACGTGGAAAACAGCTGGACAACTTCTTCAAACTGAGCATACTCTTACCATATGATTCCACTGGTCTCACTCACAGGCCAGTAAGTCAAATGAACAGAAGTCTTAAACTCAGCTTAGGAGTCACTTCTTGGGGGACAGGATGAACACAGACTTACCAGCTCACACAGAGGCTTGCCTTTCCAGAAAGCAAGCGATGAGACACTATTGATTCTTTTATCTTTATTCCTTAGAAACTGCTTTTTAAGTTCTAGTCGTGTGTGTGTGTGTTATATATGTGTGTCTATTTACACAGGGGCCAGAGGAGGGCGTTGGATAGCTATTGATCATTCTCCCCCTTATTCCTCTGAGGCAGGTCAAACCTGGAGCTCACATTTTTTCTTCATTGATTGGCAGCCAGCAAACCCCAGTGATCTTTCTGTCCCCACCCCTTACAGCATTGTGGTTACAGGCTGTTGACATGGATGCTGGGATCCATGTTTTCTTACACAAGCTATGCTGAATATAACAACAGAAGATCTTGCTGCAGGCTCTGCACTCAGCTGCCAGATCTCTTTATCCTGCTTTGATTGGAGTAGTTCTTCAGTCTTTGTCTTTCAGGATATTGAAGTGTTGTTGTTTTGTAAGGAATACATACAGAGCAGTTTTTTGTAGGATGTCTGAGTTTATCTCGTGTTTCTTTTCTTTTTTTTTAAATTAATTTATTTCTATTTTATGTACATTGGTGTTTTGCCATGGGTGTTGTGTCCCCTGAAACTGGAGTTATAGATGGTTGTGAGCTGCCATATGCATGCTGGGAATTGAACCCAGGTCCTTTGGAAGAGCTGTCAATGCTCTTAACCACTGAGCCACCTCTCCAGCTCCTCTCCTATTTCTTTATAATTAGACTTGTGATTTTTTTTGGTAGAAATACCACAGAAATATTGCTGTGTCTTTCTCAGTGCCTCAAACTGAATGCAGAGGTGATCTTCCCAAATGTGGTATTTTAACTTTGACTCCTGAATGATATCTGTCAGGTTTTTCCAATGAGAATCTTGTCAAGTATATTTCCTCTGCAAGAAATCCTGTATACAAAGTAGGCAGAATGTACTACAAAGCAGGCTACAGAAATGGCTCAGTGGTCAATAGCACCTATTGTTTTTGCAGAGAACCCAGATTCTGTTTCCACACCCACATCAGGTTGCTCACAGCCACCTGTAACTCTGGTTCCAGAGGATCTGATGCCCTCTTCTGGCCTCTGTGGGTACTGCACACACAGTGCACACATACACACATCCATACATGCACGCCTATGTGTGCACACACACACACAAATTAAATAAAAGAAATCTAAGTAGGCAGAATGAGCAATGTTCATTGGTGAACTTCAATCTTTCAAAATTCAGCTTAATTGATGTTTTGGGGGAGCCCTCGCTAAGCACCTCTTCACAGAAAGGAGTTTGCTTTGTGCCCTGTTTCTTCAGTGTTTTCGTTAGTACAACATGGTGCGTGGTACATAGTTGGTGTTTATGAATGTTGAATTAATGAAACTGACAGGCTAGAGAGGGATGGGTGCAAGGAGAGCGAGTAGAAGAAAGTCCATCCGCTGAGGTTTCTTTTCCTTTCTTCCTTCCCTTCCTTGACAGGGTATCATGTAGCCTGGCCGTCCCCAAACTAACTTTGTAGCTAAAGCTGACCTTGAACTTCGGATACTCCTGCCTCTACCTCCTGAGTGCTAGCTAGGATTGTAGATTTATGCATTGCTGGGGGTTGAATTTAGGGTTTTGTGAATGCTAGGCAAGGACTCTACCAGCTGAGTCCCACCTCCCACCCTTGAGGATGAATGTCAGGGTCCCTTCAGGAAACAGAACTCCTTTGTACCCGGAGGAGAAGAGGAGTAGCAACCTCTAGTCATCCAGACTGGTCCCTCTTCATCCCTTCAGCAGCAGAGAGTTGGGACTGTGAAGGCAATATGAAGGCCTAGACTTGACTTTACAGACTCCATCTTAGGGATAGGCCGCCATCTTAGACCACCTGGTAACCGGGGGCTGTGCTCAGTTCCAGGAAGAACCTCAGGAATGTGCCATGACAACTCGAACAGATACCCTAGAAGCAGTCAATTAAGAAATAGGGCAGTAACATTTAACAAGATCCAGATGCTCCTGCAGACACTCTGTCTGCGGTTTATGGCCCTTGCAGATATCCAGATAATCCTGTCAGCAGGTGGTGGTTCCTCGCCAAAAGTCTAACCCAATAGTTTCAAATGTGGTTTCACATCAAAAGTCTAGACCAGTAATTTAAAAAAAAAAAATCACCTTGCCCCATATCCCTTCTACCCAATTCCAAGATGCCAAGGCATGTAATTCCTGGCTTGTGGTTTTTCCCTTTAAAAATGCCTACCCCCAGGTTCGAACCTGACAATAACAAGACCCTTGTGTGCTTGCTTGGAAACCAGCTCCTTGGTGGTCTCTGTGTGTTTCCGAAACACGGGACTAAAGGATGGTTGTGTCATTTCAGGTGATCTGGGTCGTGCTGACCAAGATCCTTGTGGTCCCGACATTTTACAATAGTCATTTCTGAGAAGACAGTGCAGGTGTGGACTCAGGGTGTGTGCTGGGGGAGGGCTACAGGTGTCTCACCAGTCAGGAGTGACCAACCAAAGTCACAAGCAAGCCATTTGTGCAAGCTGAAGTCACAAGCAAGCCATTTGTACAAGCCTAGAGGAAAGGCTGAGCATCCGCCAAGGCAGAGCCCTCAGCATGGCAGGAAGCGCCTAGCCGTGGAAAAGCAATCTTAGGCCAAAGGTTCCCGTGTGGAGAGGTTGTTCTGAGGAACAGTGGGTCAGCGGAAGGAACGGAGGCATTCTAAAGAAACACAACAGTAAAGATTTGCAAAGGAGGCCCAGAAGGCAAACTATCAGCACCAGTTTTAAATGGAAAGGTTAAAATCTGCCCTGCTCTTCCCTGGAATCATAAACTGGTTGCGAAGAAGGAAAGCAACCACGGGCGAGCATGTTGCTAAGGCAAAGTCTTTCGGACTCACGGAGAGCCATGGCTCTCAGGAAGCTCCCATTTCCTGCCTTCTTTGTTTGCTTGGAAAACTCCAAGGAGTCTGCCATCTGGAGTAATTAATTGTAGGGTTAAAAAAAAAAATCCCTGCCAGAACCTGGGTAAACAAAGATTAGCACCAGGATAACAAAAATAAAAAGGAACAAGAAACAAAAAAGAAAGAACGCACAGGGAAAGGAAGCTAAGTTCAACGGGATGAAATTTGGAAGAAAAGTCTAAAGATTTCAGGTAAAATTTGTTCTGCTGTCAGTTAGCTTTTTGAGTGAGAGTTCTGAGAAGGCTCTAGCCTTTTATATATAATATATAAAAAGATCTTTATTTTCTGTGTGTGGGTGTTTTGCCTGAGGTACACATGTGCACCACATGTGTGCCTGATACCCTCAGAGACCAGAAGAGAGCATCAGAGGCCCTAAAACTGGATTCACAGGTGCTGTGAGCCACCACGTGGGTACTGAGAATTGAGTCACGTCCTCTGTCTGGAAGAGTAGCCAGTGTGCTCAACCACTGAGCCAGCTCTTCAGTGTTAAGAGCACTTGCTGCTCTTGCAGAGGAGCCCAGGTAGCTTCCTAGCATCCGTATCAGGCATCTCACAACCGTAACTCCAAATTCCTGCAGCTCCCTCTGCCCTCCTCAGGTACCTGAATCCACATGCACACACCCCACATGCAGACACACAAACACAAACACACATAATTAAAATAAAAATAGGCCGGGCGATGGTGGTGCACGCCTGCCTTTAATCCCAGCACGGGAGGCAGAGGCAGGCGGATCTCTGTGAGTTCGAGGCCAGCCTGGACTACAGAGTGAGTTCCAGGAAAGGCGCAAAGCTACATAGAGAAACCCTGTCTCGAAAAACCCAAATAAATAAATAAATAAATAAATAAATAAATAAATAAATAAATAATAAAAATAGCCAGGCATGTGGTGCACACCTCTAATCCAAGCGTTTACAGGGCAGAGGCAGGAGGATCTCTGAGTTCAAGACCAGCCAGAACTACATAGTGAGTATCTGGGCATGGCATTGGGGATTGAACCCAGGGTCTCATGCATGCTAAACACTCTTCCAGGTATTTTTTTTTTTAAGATTTATTTATTTATTGTGTACACAGTATTCTGCCTGCATGTGTCCCTGCAGGCCAGAAAAGGGCACCAGATCTCATTACAGGTGATTGTGAGTCACCATGTGGTTGCTGGGAATTGAACTCAGGACCTCTGGAAAAGCAGTCGGTGCTCTTGACCTCTGAGCCATCTCTCCAGCCCCTCTTCCAGGTATTTTTGTTTAACATGAAGAAGTCAAGTTTGGAAAAGTGTCTAAAGTAGCTGACAGTGTTTCTATCACGTGGCACAAAAGAATCGAGACTGAAAAACACACAGCCTCGATTAGATGCCACAATACTAACATTGTAAGGGACTGGGACGGAAACCATCCCAACTTGGATGTAGGTTGAACTCATTCTGTGAGCAACAGAAATGAACTGAAGATTTCTGAGACGGGAAGTGCTTATAAGTACTGACCTTGGAATTTATATATATTTTTATATATACCTACTTTACATTGTACTTGTTTCTTTTTTAAAAAGATTTATTTATTTATTATTTATACAGTGTTCTGCCTGCATGTATGCCTGCTGGTCAGAAGAGGGCACCAGATCTCATTATAGATGGTTGTGAGCCACCATGTGGTTGCTGGGAATTAAACTCAGGACTCCTGGAAGAGCAGCCAGTGCTCTTAACCTGAGTCATCTCTCCAGCCTGAGTTCGGAATTTAAAAGCATTTGAATCTTGGGCTACTTATTAATTTTCCTTAGGGGAATTCAGTTCTGTTTTTTTTTTTTTTTTTTTTGAGACAGGGTTTCTCTGTGTAGCCCTGGCTGCCCTGAACTTGCTTTGTAGCCCAGGCTGGCCTTGAACTAACAGAGATCTGCCTGCCTATGATTCCCAAGTGCTGGGACTAAGGGTGTACACCACCCCCACATAGTGGGAAATTAAATTCTTAAATTACCTTGTCTATTTACATTCATTTCTACAGATTAATTACACTTGGTAGGGTTTTGAAGATTTAATTTTAGAAATTAGTTTGAAGTGCTTAGTATTGTAGATGAATCTTGATCTGGGCAATAATATTAATTTTTATTAGTCTGAGCAAAGGGAGCTCCAGTCCAGAAGACTCACTAATAATGGGAGGCAACAAGAGCCTAGAGCAGGTGTTGATGTCTGCAAAGGGTTTGTAACGGATGAGGAGTCAAGAACAGGGACTGGAGAAATGGCTCAGTGGTTTACAACCAGTTTCAAAGGATCTCCTGGCCTCTACATTCACACACAATATGCAGACATACATACATGCAGGTAAAACACCCATATCCATAAAATAATGATTCTTTTTTGTTGTTTCTCTGTTTGAGACAGGGTTTTAATCTATATCCCCAAGACAGGGTTTCTCTGTGTAGCCCTGGCTGTCCTGGAACTCCTCTCTCTGTAGACCAGACTGGCCTCAAAATCAGAGATCTGCCTGCCTCTGCCTCCCAAGTGCTGGGAACAAAGGCGTGGCGTGCACCATCACCTCCCGGCAAAATAATGAAATTTGAAAAATGTTTTAAAACTTTAAAAAAAGAATGACAAAGAGTCTTTGCATTTAACAGTTGGAAATGCTCTGCTGATCTTTGAGAGCACTAAATACAACATACCATCTAGCGCTGGTGTGGCTTTCTATAGTTCTTTTAAAAATTTAATAAAAATTGTTATTGTGGGGCAGGGAAGAACATGCATGCCACAGCATATGTGTGGAGGTCAGAGGACAATGTTGTGGAGTCTGCTCCCACTTACACTTAAGTGAGTCTTTGGCATTGAGCTCAGATTGTCAGGCTTACAGCAAGCATCTTTACCTGCTGAGCCATCTTGCCTGCCCTCTTTATAGTACATAAAACATTTACCCAAGAGCTGGGATACCCTGCTGGAAAATAACACACATCCTGTGCCTAGCAGTTCACTGAAAGGCAACCCCAGTTCTTTCCAAAGCATTCCTTAACTCTGGGGGCAGAAGAGCACTATGCGCTTCTCTTAGGAGCAATAAGGCAGTGTAGTCAACCCTGAAGGGTCAGCCTATGACCTAGTAAGTGGCTAGGCATGTGAACAGGCAGGACTGTGGCATAAGGGCACTGAATGCCACTCTAGCGGCATGGGCCCAGACAGGACTGACCCAGACTGGCTCACACTGTCCTGCCTCCTTGCTTTGCTACTTTTCCTGTTGAGAGGTAAGACGTTACCACGGTTTTGCTGATCACGAGGAGGAAGTGACATCTCCCAGCCCCTTTCCAAACTTATCACCCTCCCATCATAGCCCTGAGACTTGGAGCAATTATCATGCCTTTTACAGAAGAAGACAGGACTTATTCAAGGTTATCTACCTGCTTTAATTGAGCCAGAGTGTAAGCTTAGGAAAAATGTCACAGGTTCCTTACTCCATCATTAAAAAACAAAAATCAGCCAGGCGGTGGTGTCGCACGACTTTAATTCCAGCACTCGGGAGGCAGAGCCAGGCGGATCTCTGTGAGTTCGAGGCCAGCCTGGTCTACAGAGCGAGTTCCAGGACAGGCTCCAAAGCTACAGAGAAACCCTGCCTTGAAACACCCTCCCCCAAAAAACCAAACCCCAAAATCTTCCTTCCTCAGCTCACTTTGCATTTTTTCATAGTCAAATTGAGTTCTATAAAGATTAAGCATGCAAATCCTCATAATGAACAGAGTCCCAGAAAGGTATGGCAACCCTCCCCTTGTGCACACGTGGAGAGACACCGCCTTCCACTGTGAAACTAGCCCAAAGAATCTGATTGCCCAGGTATTTGGGAGCTGTACCTCTGAAGTCACTTGTTTCCCATGTACAGAATCGAGACTCTCGTGAATGTGTGTACCTGGGGTGGATCCGACCTGTTTTCTGTTAGGACAAAAGGTCTGCCTTTTAGAGTGTTACTTGGGCTGAGGGATTGTTCTGAGTCCCCCACCACTTTTAAACAACTGTTGCCTTCTAACTGCTCTTAATCCACCACCACCCAGCATTCTCAGTGTTTCTGCTAAGAGTTGAACTATCCCTCAAACGATGCTGAAATCCTAACCACCTGGTACCCATGAATCCAACCTTTTGAAGTTCTAAAAACCCACACCATCCCAGTCAGTTTTCTCTCTGCCTTGTGCCTGTGGATCAGATGTAAGCTCTCAGCTACTACTC
>CABHPH010140126.1:0-16477 GCA_902168325.1 Peromyscus nudipes
GTCTACATAGTGAGTTCCAGGCTGGCCAGGGCTACAAAGTAAGACCCTGTCACAAACACTCAAGAAAACCACTTAAAAATCTATGTGAAGGTTACCTGGTATAAGGACTAGGGTAGTAGCCCAAGTTACCTCTTCCCAAATGGTTAATGAAGGGACATAGTGACTGCGGAATCTCCAACTTTCCCTCAGATTCCAGCAGGATGAACTGGGGAATGTGAAGTGGTTGGATGTCACAGTTGTAGAACATTAAGGCAAGGGAGGGTGAGGAGAAGATGATGGATGAAGACTGGGGCCAGCTGGATAGGTCCTCGGGGCCAAATTCCAGGTGATTCTTCACCTGGCTGAAGCTATTTCATCAAGTACTCCAGGTGGTTCTTCGGTACACTAGACCTCCGGAATCTTAGCCTTTGAACGGTGATCTTAACCTTGGCTTCGCATTAAAATAGCCTGGGGAAATTGGGATACCCCAAAGCCCAAAGCCGTACTGCAAACCAATTAAGTGAGAATGGGGAGGAGGTGAGTGCGACCATCAGTCATTTTTTTTTAAGGCTTCCCAGGTGACTTCGGTGTGCATTCAAGTTTCAGATAGCTGCTTCAGATTCTGCTTTAAGAAAAAGGTAAATTTTACAGCTTAAGCTGTCCTCCAGCCTTACAATAAAATCTCCAGAGAGCTTTTTAAAAGATACACACCGATGCCAGGTCAGACACCTGAAGTTTCTCATTTAATTGGTCTGGGGCCTGGGTCTTTAAGCTCCGCTGCTGATTCTGATGTATTCCAGGTTTTAGGCCCCACAAATACAGGAATTCTCTCACTGCCAATGCAGCACAGCCACCCAGATAGACGGGCACCCTCGGACCCCTGTCCTAGCTTCTGGGGTGGAAGCTAGGCAATCTAGAGTTTTAAGTAGCCAGCCCCTGCTGCAGCCGCTGTCCTGAGGACCCCTGTGGGAACCATTCTGCTGTGTGTCATACTGATGAGTGCTCTGCTTTAGTTAAGACATACTAAAGTTCCTGGTTAGGTTTGGTTTGGGTCCTAAAGTGGCTTCAGTGTAGGAGAGAGGGTGAGTGTAGGTGGAGCATAGGAAATGAGAACACGCAGAAGAGGAATCCCAGTTTTTATTTCTTCCAGAAGTCCTGCAACAGTGGCTTTGGCTCGGGGACAGGGAGTCTAGGTCTAAAACACACTTCAGAGGTAGGGTGGTGGCACACACGAGTAATCCTAGCACTTGGTAGACGGAGGCAGAGGAATCGGGAGTTCAAGGTCAGCCTGGGCTACCTGAGACTCTGTTGAAAAAGTGAGAGAAACAGAATAGACAAGCTTGGCGACAAATTTGGTACTGGGCAACCCTTGGAGCTGAGATGCTGGCGGGGCACAGACGGAGAGTGCCACGAAACAGAAACAAGCATCTGTGTTGAGGAGAAAGGTCTTGGCTAAAGACTAAGCTATGGGGAAGATCGGTGCAATCCCACGTGTGAGAACGCGTTTTGACAGAGCACGTGACTCAAGGGATTCTGACAGTTCCACTGGGCAAGGGAACAGAAAGGTGGCAGCATGGAGATACAGTGGGGGAAAAGAGAAAGTTCCCATGGTTGACTGTGCAGGTTGAGTGTGTGTGTGTGTGTGTGTGTGTGTGTGTGTGTGTGAAGTCAATGGACTTGTCCCCAGGGGGGTGATGGCAGATCTCCTACAGGAGAACACTAAGAAGACACCAGGTGTGAAGCCCCAGTGGCATGCCACCACCAATTAATCTAGAGCAATGTTCAATCTGAACTAGCTTCCCAGGGTGTTTGAAAAGGACTTGATGACTGTTTTTCAAAGACAGATAATAAAGATAATGAATAACCACATCTACATTTGGCTATTAATTAAGCTGCAATTTCAAAATAAGACACTTCAAATGTTCTATTAGTTAATAATATCATGGCATGACTTTAAAACCCTGTATTAAAAATGTGCTATCAGCTGTAAACTGGATAATTCCTAAGTGAAGGGTTAGCTTTTACATTTTATGATACCCACCTGCTGAAAAATGAAATCTCAACCTTGCTCCTTTAGTTCAGAGGATTTACAAGCTCGTAATCTTCACAAAGGACAAGCTTAATCAGGAATGTTCAAGCATTTTATTTTTGAGTAACATATATAAATACCTGAATACATGTGTGCATGTACTTAATGACATGATTTTTCTATGTACCTTCACTAGCCTCACACTAGAAATCTTCCTGCCCCCACTTCTCAAGTGCTGGGGCTACTGCCTTCAGATTAAAATTTTATATATGTGTGTGTGTATATGTATATATGTATATATTAATGTGGTTCCATGTGATATTCCAATACATGCATACAGCATGAATTGAAGGAAATTTTTAGAACCTTTGTGACTATAAAAATAAAAATAAAGAAGGAAATGGTTTCATTCCTTTTGTAATGCTTTCAAGAGTGAGTAACTCGCATAAAACAAAAAGACAATTTTACTCAGCCCTGGATGTCATCGACACCATTCCAGGCCTGGGTGAGACACTGCACTACGCTGTAGCAGATGCGTGCTAAGAGTGGACGTTAGGAGGAAGCCCCTGGCATCTGTCCATCACCACCATGGGGCTGACTAAAGTGAAATGGAACTGAGGAGGAAGCTCAGCACCGTTACTGGTCCTGGGAAATGCCGCCCATAAAACTGTTTAACTGTTAAACAGGAGGCAGATGGCAAGAGGAGGAGCGAGCTCACATGGGATTTTTCTGCTAAAACATTTAAAACCCATATGAAGGAACTGCTCACTTTTAAAAGAACCTTTTAAAATGTGATACGAAAGGTAACACACAATCATGGTGGGAGACTTGGAAAATGCATTAACTAACAAAAGTGAAAAACTTATACTTTTAACATATTTTGTGATATTTTTCATTAACCTATTTTTGATAGTGTAAATATGCATAGACAAACATATTTAAATTGGGTTATAAGCCGTATTTTTTTGTGTTCTGCTTTTTATGACTAGGATGCAATTACAATTCTCCTACACGCCATAAGCTATTTCTCAAACTTTTTTCTTGATGATATGGATTTAGTCCAAGACTTAACACATGCTAAGGGCACTTTCTACCCCTGAGCTACATCCTCAGCCCCAAGTGATGAATTACACAGGTACATCCTGTCCTACGGCACAGGACAACAAATTAATCCTCCTCTTACTGTTCGATGCTTAGGTTAGCTTTAGCTTTGTACTATTATAAATAATGCTGTAACCAAGATCCTGAAATGGGCATTTTTTTAGTACTTCAGTATCATTTCCTTCTATCATACTTCCTAAAATGCAAATAATAGTTTAAGTGATATGAACTCATTTTAGGATTAGATCATGGTTCTCTGTGGAATGACCCAATTTATATCAATGCATGAAAAAAATCCATTTCACTCTGCTGTCATTTAAAGTGAGTATTGCCAGTTTATCTTTTCATATTTGCAAGCGAGAATGTTATCTCATCATTTGGACTTGCATTTATTTGATTAGTGAGACTAAACTGTTCATTTGCTCACCTGTTGTTTCCATGTCCTGTTTCTCTTTGCTCTTCTCTGGGCTCCCTGTGCAGGCCCTCTGTGCATTTACTTCATGGGGCATGGGAGGTTTTCCTACATTCGTTTTAAAGAGTCTTAGAAGTTACCAGTAATGTCTTCCTACCCTTGGGTTAACGCTCTGATTTGATTTGTGGTGTTCTTAAACTTACAGCATTCTAATTCTTAGTTAAGATGTATGTTTTATTCTTTAAATTATATGTATGTGGATATGTGTGATGGGTCACTGTGAACATGAGTGTCAGTAACCATGGAGACCAGAAGCTCCAGATCCTCTGTAGCTGAAGTTACAGATAGCTGCAAGGCACTAACTTGGGTTCTGGGAACTGAACTCGGGTCCTCTACAACAGCAGTATGCACTCTTAAATGCTAAGTCATCTCTCTAGGCCAGGGGTTCTCAACCTGTGGATTTGTAACGCCTTTGGGGTCAGAACAACCCTTTCACAGTGTCTCCTAAGACCACTGGAAAACAAAGATATCTACATTATGATTCATAACAGTAGCAAAATTACAGTTATGAAGTAGCAATGAAAATAATTTTATGGTTGGGGGGGTCACCACAACATGAGGAACAGTGTTAAGGGTCACAGCACTAAGAAGGTTAAAAACCACTGCTTTAGCCCCTAAATTCTTAATATATTAACATAGTCAATCTTTCCTTCCAGGGATTTTTTCCTTCTCTATCATGCTCTGGAATTATTTCTCTCATATAGGAGAAAGTATGCAACTTTATAATTTATATTACATAGTAAAGGATTATCGTTGTTAAATGTTTATATATTAATTTTTATATTCTGGGGTAAATTCAAGTTACATGACAGTTGTTTTAGTACATAGTGTGTAGGCAGCATATTCCCCCTCATCTTAATCAACAAATGGTCCTGGGGACACTGCTACTTCTTTCTCAGTGGTTCTGAGGTTTCTGTTCCCACATCATCATCCATTCCTGTCACTGTTCATGTTACATCTGAACGATCCCTTGGGCTATTGTCATTTTGTGATATCTGTGCATTTCAGGCAAGTCAGGTCAGACTCATTGAGTTTATTTGGCTAACTCTCTCTACTCAAGTTTCCAAAGTGTACCCTGCAGTGAGCCTTGTCAAGGTATCTCAGTAAGCACTGTCATCATGGATACCTATTATATTCTAGCAGCTCCCCCTTTAGGAGGAGTTCCCCCAGCTTGCTTGTGGCCTGTCTTTCCTGCGGCTGACGCCACCACCCACTCTTCCAGATGTTCTTGTGGTTAGAAGATAGGCACAGCTGTGTCTGGCTAAGTCTAAACTTGACTTTGGATTCAAAGATTCCAGTATGAGGGTCGACCAAAGGAATCTGCTTTGGTGGCAGAAGGGTGGTAGAAGTTTCCCTCTTGTGGAACCTCAGTGTCAGAGTTTCTAAAACCCAGAACCCTGAGCAGCAATATCTGTGACTCCCTCTGCACACTGCTATCTCGTGGTCTGGGTGCTTTTCCAGGTTGCATAGCCTCCAGTGCTCACTCTGGTATTCCTGTATATTCTAAGCTCTATCACACTCTGCCTCTTCTTCAACTGAAGAGTCCATTTTATGTTTTCAGTGGTGGAAATAGAGTTAGACACACACACACACACACATACACACATACACACACACACACACACACACACACACACGCTCATGAAACTCTGATGGGAAGTCTCACAACTATGAAAACAACATATCTTCCCATTATTCAAGATAATTCGGTTTTCAAACACACTTCTGTTTTTTGTATTCATAACAATCCCTTTCAAGGCTCCTTCAAAGTTTTATGATGCATACTTCCCGCTCTTGGTGGGGGGTGGTAGAAGGTATGGGAAAGGACAGGGAAGTGTTGTCAAGAATTCATTCATTTCTTCTATAATTATTTTGAACTGGTTATAGATTATAACAATTTCTACATATCTGTCTTATAATAGTTGACCTCATTCACTTCCAAGTTTAAGACATTCACTTAGTTCTCTTAGATTATCTAGATTATTCATACCACATAAACATAATAAAATTTAACAGTTTTGGACTTAAACATTTCATTTCAATTTTATGTATCACTTGACTGTGAAGAGCTTCTAGAATAAAGTTAGCCATTAATGAGAGATTTTAATGAAACGTTTCTAGTATTTCACTAGAATAAGATAATGACCATTAGTCTAAATGAGATGGCTTATTGGATTATGATATTCTCCATTCCTTCTCATTTTCTAAGGATTTTTAGTATAAATAAATGTAGAATTTTATCAGATGCTTTTGCAACATCTACTTAGACAAGCATTTGGCCCATTGCTTTGTTTTAATATTGTTCATAATTAACCAACATTCTTGAAATAGAGCCCAGTTATTCTTATACTGTTCAACTAAATTTTAACATTTATCTTTCAAAATGTATTAAGTCCGTAATTTTCCTACTCTGTCCTGTGCAAGTATTTTTTTTTAATTTTCATTTATTACATATGAGGAAATCACTGCTGCTTTTCATCCTGGAAAATTACTACCTTAAAATGTTTACAAAGTACATCTGGTCACTTATTTTACTTAAATCACGAGTTGAATGGGAACAATACACTATGAGTTCTTTGGAACTGGCTGTCCTGGAACTCACTTGTAGACCAGGATGGCTTCAAACTCAGAGAACTGCCTGCCTCTGCCTCCCGCGTGCTGGCAATAAAGGTGTGCAGCACCATGCCCAACTTTCTTTTTATTTTACAAGTTGAGAGTGTCAATTGTCAGCAGACCCTAAAATGCAAAAATCATGTCTTCAGTAAAGAACACAAAGCTAACATAAATCAATGCTGAGAACACAGAGTTTTAAAAAGTTATTGGTGGTGGATAAGTGTATAAAATACATTTGATATTGAAAGTGTAAATTTTTTTTTCTGAAAGGGTAAAATTCAATATGAAGCTTCCCATCTCCCATTTCAAATGCCAATTCTAACTGTACATAAATTCATGAAATTGTATAAAATTTTGGCTTGGTTCATTTTGGTGTGTGATTTTTTTTATTTTCAAGTTTTTTTTTTTAATAATAAAGCTGATAAAAACTATTCAAAGTGAAAATGCAGATTAGAAGAATATTTTAAACAATATTAGAAAAACGTAAATAATCCTCATTTAATAGAAAAACAAATTAAGACTAAATCTGAAGACAAGAGAGAATTCAAAATCATATTTGATTGTGGGAAGACCATGATAAAGACTCTAAGAATATTAATATATCATTTTTATATCCAAGGGGGAAAGCAAGCCTAGTCCATAAATGTGAGGCTGTATGTTCACAACATCTAATGCCTGAACAGTTGAAGCACTTCGGTTCTCTAGAGAAATCCTTAGGTGCATCTGTATGGCAGGTTGTCCACCAGTTGGGAGGATGTTGCCAGGAGAGGATTCATCGTTTTCCTTAGAACAGGAATTTTCTCTTTGCAACCCAGGGTTTCTTAGGTAGACGTCATACCCTAAGACCATCCTGGAGTTGGTTAGTCATTCAGGGACATGACAGCTTTACCCTGTTCATCTCTTGACTCATCTTTTACATGTCATAAAAGAGCTCATTTATAAAAATAATGCTGTCCTCATAACTATTATAGTCACGGATAGCATCAAATATAATCTTGTGTGTTTCTTTCTGGAAAAGTGAAGTCTGCCATCCCTACCTCACTTGCAATTCTTTGAGAGGAGGACAGAAGACACAAAAGGAGATGGCGAGTGAACTAAAGCTTCTGTGGCGATCTCCTGAGCTCTCCCTGGCTCCTCAGGAAAGCATCTTCAGGGCACATCCAGGGCCTTCCAGTGCAAAAGGCAGAGACTTGGGGAACATGGTTCAGTCCTGGCTCCAACTCTAAGCAGACAGAATACTTGGATGCACTAGATCTTGGTTTTCTAGAGCCTGGTTTTCAAACTCGTGTGTGTGTGTGTGTGTGTGTGTGTGTGTGTGTGTGTGTGTGTGTGTGTGTGTGTGTGTTGTGGGGGAGCACGCGCACTCAGGCAAAAGATAATTCCAAGTACAAAATCTGACAGATTGAGCCTCTCTGAGTGAAAACAAATGTGGGGTAAGGGAAAGTGAGGCCAGACTCTAGCAGAAAGGCAGTCCGTGAAAAACTAGTGAGGTTGTGCCCAGTGGAGCTAAACCTTTTAATACCACTAATTCCCAATCAGCTCTAGGCCAGAGCACGTACACTGGCCAAAGCACCATCAAAGGTAGTATTGAAAACATGAAACTATCACAGATGACCACATGAGTGTCCCTCCAGAAACCAGCACATAGGGACCGCATCCCACTGGCAATGCAGACTCCAACAAACCTGCTCTGATCTGCCTCGGGCTTACCTATGTTTCTGGGTCACAAATCCAAGTGGATCAGGGTAATACTTCAGAAGTGCCTTCCAACCTCATTCTGCTGTGCTTCATAATACTTTTAGAGGAGTCGCCTTTACACAGTGAGGTGCAAAGGTGAGCTCCCCTATTCCCAATGAGTAGATGAAGAGGCCTTCAGAAGAGCCTGTATGACAGACCCAGTGTAGTACTGCTGATACATGAAGGGATGGAGAAAGATGCAGGGTCCTTACCCCAGGTCCCACCATCTGTCACCTCCATCCTTAGTCCACTGGCAGTGACCAGTGACCCTCGAGAGAGAGGACATCTGGTAGGAACCCACTATAGTTACATGGTAACTGGAGGTTTCTACCAGTTGGTGCAGTCCTCAGTGCCTGGGAGAAAGGCAGCTCTGTGGCCTCATGAAACACTAATTCATCTCTCCAACAACGCCAGGACACTATGATGTCACTAGGCACCTGATTCCTGGAAGTTTAGTACAACCAGCTATTGCTTTAGTTACAGAGAACACACTTAGAAGGTGCTCAGATGGGTGGCAAGTTATTTTGGTGTTCCTATAACACATTCCTGACATTTCTTAAACGTTATTTGCAGCAAGGCTCAAGGAACATTTCCTGTGGAGACAATCTCTAGCTTCTAGAGCCTCAAAAATTCAGGACAATAACGACAGACCCAACATCACAAGTACAAGATAATAAAAGGTTATAACTTTATGGTTTTTACTCTTTTATTACATTTGTATTTATTTTGGGGCAGAGGGGACCACAAGCCAGGGCACACTGTGGATGTCAGAGGAGAACTTGCAGGTCCCAAGGATCAAACTCAGGTTGTAAAACTTGGCAGCAAGCATATTTACCCACTGCTAGCATTACCAAGGCTAGCACTTCCAACGACAGCTTCCCAGATCAAGGCAACAAACTAGTTAGCTGCTGATCATAAACATTTATGTATTACGCTATCTACAGGAACAAAATTTCTAGAAAGAGTTGAACTGTTATGGCACATTCATATAATGGAGTCTTAAGGAGATTTAATGATATGGAAAAATACTCCAAAAATAACAATATAGATACAAAATTATATCTATGATCTCACACTTATATGTATGTGTATTATACATATGTTATATAAATATTTATATATTAATATATGTATATATACATACATGTTATAAATAATAGGTATATATACAAAAATATATGTATTTCAGTATATGCCCCAAATGTTAAGTAGTTGATTTGAGTGGTAATTAAGTCTTTTGCTGAGTTTTATACTCTGTATATTTTCACAAATTTTGTTAGTTTTCTACAATGAGCATGGACAACTTTTAGAAACAAAAAAAAAGGGGTTCTTTTAAAAGTTCATTGAAAAATACCTAAATATTTCAGGTATTTTTCAAGCAAAGGCTAGCTCTTCCTTCTGAAACTGTACACCTGTCTTCACCTGTTTCTTCTCTAGTCGAGGGAAGTCAAAGCCTGCTCCCAGCTCCCATGGAGGGGTGTGTCTGGCTCCTCCTGCCCACACTTGACCTCTAAAGTGCACATGGTTCCCACCTCAGAGCTTACATACTTGAGCGTTTCATCACCAGCTCTGTAATTACCCAGTGTTACTCCAAACATAAAAGCTGAGACCTTGAAAAGCCTGCAATTTACATGGCTTTTGTAGAGTGGTATTCACATGCCGCTGTGGTAAACGCAAAAACCTGCCTTAAAGCATCTTTAAAGCTGGAATTGTAATTATGCCAGAGTGAGGGAGTTCAAAGTCAGAGATGACATTGCCGTATATGATACTTTAATATGCCAGAAAACGAAAAGGGTTTGTTAACACATGCACTTGAATTTAAAGTACAGATTTTCACACGTTTTCACAGAGGGTCCAGAAAGTACAGGTGTGGGCGCTTTGGTTAGCCTGAGCATGTAGCCTTCTGGAAACAGTAAAGACAGCTGGCCATGCCCCTCAATAATTGGGGTCTCCAAGTTCTTTGATCTCTATGAACTTGATCTCTATGGAACAGTTTAGTTGGATGTTGACACATGTCCACAGATTCTCACCCTACTAATGGCCTTACTGAAGACAGTCTGCATCTGCATACAGCTGCGGATTCCTGACTCAACTTCTGGGAGGACTTGAGGTTCAGACAAGGGTGAGGTAGGAACCCCAGCGCCAAAGCCACAGAGAGTCACTGTGACAGCTGCAAAGCTTTCCGCTCTGCAGCCATTCTGTCTGGAAACTGTGGGAGTGAGGAGAAAGACCGTCCAGCAGCAGGGATTGTGAGTGTATCGTTTATCATGTAGAAGAGACGCAGCCCCATCAGTGTCTCATGACACACTGGTAGATCAGAAGAGCTTAGTTCCCCAAAGTTGGCTATCTCAACTTGCAGGGATTTACAAGATATAATCATGTCTGTCTTTTATACTACTAAACGTGCTGAATTTAATCCATTACGGTCACTTACTAGATCATCTTAATTTCCAATTATAATAATATTCTACAAAATTTGAAATTAAAAACATTCTATTCTTTCAAGAAAATTGACCTGGGGGGGGATTTCATTCTCTTGTCTCTCCCCCTCCCTTCCTCCGTCCCTGCCCCCACATGTGGTGTGTGTGTGTGTGTGTGTGTGTGTGTGTGTGTGTGTGTGTGTAAGTGCATGCCATGGTGTTTGTATGGAGGACAGAGGACAGCTTTCGGTGAGTCTGTTTTGGCCTTCCACTTTGGTGAGGCAGGGTTTCTCGTCTGTCCCTGCACGCACACCCCAGCTAACTTGCTCAGGAGCTTTCTTATGTTTTTGCCTTCTACTTGCAGGAAGATTTCTGGGGTTACAAAGGCACACCACAGTGGCACTTCCCAGGATTGTGAGGCAGGCAAGGGCTTTGACCTGCTAAGCCATCTCCCTTGCCCAAACTGGGCATTTTGAAGAATTCTTCCCTAAGCTTGGCCTACTGATGCATGCCTAAACTTAGTACCTAGAGGCTGAAGCAGGAGGATCATCATGAGTTCAAAGTCAGCCTGTGCTACAGAGTGAGCTCCAGGTTAGCTTGTACTATACATCTATATAGTGAGACTCTGTCTCAAAAAAAGAAAAAAGAACCCTTCCCCACTAAAATTTATAAAATTTATAAAAACACAGTTTGAGATATCACTAGCGGAAGTGCTGCCTTGCCCTGCCTGACCTCTCTCTTTGGGATTGGGAGGGAGGAGCTGGGTATCACCTTAGCAACTCAATTATTAAAGCCTTTGAAAGGCAATAGCCTTTTAACAAGGGTAAGGCGTTAACACCGTGGACAAAGGGAAAGTTTGCTAAAACCTCTTTCCAAATGAGTACCAGGACAACCGGAGCAACACGGACAAATCCTGACTCAAAAAACCAAATAAAAAAACTAAATATTTAGGCCGGGCGTTGGTGGCGCACGCCTTTAATCCCAGCACTCGGGAGGCAGAGGCAGGTGGATCTCTGTGAGTTCGAGGCCAGTCTGGGCTACCAAGTGAGCTCCAGGAAAGGTGCAAAGCTACACAGAGAAACCCTGTCTCGAAAAACAAAAAAAAACAAAAAACAAAAAAAAAAAAACTAAATATTTAAGATAGGGTGCTACGTGGGGCTTGGTGTGGAAGTCAATGTCTAGGACACCCTGTTTGGGAGGAAGCCAGGTTTCACCTTATGTCAGGGCAAATGCGACATGTTTGGGTCTTAAGACTTTAAAAGAAGCTGCAAGCATTTTTATACATGCAGCTGTTTGTTCAGCAAACATCTGCAAAGCGCCTGACCTGATCCAATTTTCTTCACCTCCTTTCCCTGCCTTCTCTTAGATTCGGTATCACTACATTTTCCTTTTGTGCCTGTCTTTCAGCCTCCCGGTGGCTGGTTGTCTCTCAGGACCTCTGCCCTGGAGGCCCAGCCAGGTTCTGTTTTCTCATTTCCAACTCTCTCCTTTCAGTGATTTCCTGGCCTCTCAAAGTTTTCCCTAGCATCTAAGAAAATGACTTCCAAGCCGATGCCCATGGCAAAGACTCAGACTCTCAGGCACAGATCTACACAACACTTAGATGTCTCGCGGGCCTTTCAACTCAGTATGAGCAAACCAAATGCTTACTTATTACCTCCAGTCTGTTTCCTTGCTTCCTTCATCATGGGAACCACTTTTATACCCCTTCATGCACTCAGCAAGACATCTGGCAGCCACCTCTCTGATCAGCTCCCTCTCCTCCGCTTTCACCGAGGACTGTCAATTCTAACTTGAAAAGTATGTAATTAAGACCCAACTGGGGCTTCAGCAAGCAAACTTAAAGACGGGTCACAGCTGATAAACACATCCCTGCATGTAAGACTACACACACACACACACACACACACACACACACACACACACGGGTGGGGGGAGGGCAGGGAGGGAGGAAGAGACAGAGACTGAAATTCTGATTAAAAAAAAAAAAACCAACAACGACTACCACCAAACAGAAAGAAGAGCTGACAGATGAGAGAAAAGTCTCCTCAAGTGGTTGCCCAGAGTCTTAGGCTCTTAACACAAACCAACAAACCACTTCTGATGGCATAGGAAAGCTGAAAACGAACAGCAGCAGTCACTTTCACATAGCTTTAATTTATAATTTAGGAGAGAAATAAAAGCCAAAACAAAGGCCATCACAGTCACATTTTATTCCTGTACTCAGATTAAGGGAATCTGAAAAATGTTACCTATTAAATTATTATCAGGGGTAGATTCCAAGTAAACAGTGCGGTTTGCTCCAAGGACCAAAATGACAAATGCAGGTCACAGGGCAGATGGACCTGCCTACAGGAATTAGCAAAGAATACTGGTATTGGTTTGTACACCCAAGTAGTGATTCAACACAAAGAAATATATATATGTAAAACAGGGAAAACAGCCTGACTGACGTCAGTCCATCTGATTTTATCATTTTTTTTCCTTAAGCAGGAAGGGCAAGATGTGTCATGGCTCAAGCCAACAAATGCCATTACACAAAGGCTAACGATTAACAAAACAAAACAAAAAACTATGAGGGCCGCATGGACTAGAAAGGTGGCATTTTCCATAAGTCAGAGAAATGGATTTATGAAATATTTGAAGAAGGGTTTCGTTGTAAAGCAATACAACCTTCAGATAAGAACCAAATTAAGGAGTCTTGTTTGGGGGTCTGCTGAACGTTTAATAATATCAGACAAGTCCAAAGTCGTCCCCTAATACCTTAATTAAGAGAATCAACTGGAGAGGTTTAGGGACTGAGAGCACTTGCTGCTGTTAGGGGACCTGGGTTAAGTCCCATCCTCCCCCCACCCCCGCACTCATTGTGACTCACAAACATCGGTACCTCTTGATCTAGGGGATCTGACGCCCTCTTCTGGCCTCTTAGGGAACTAGGCATACATTCACAGCGCACATACATGTATGAAGGCAAACCTTTATAAAATAAAAAATAAATTTAAAAAATGAGAGCCAACTGGCAAAATCATATAATCTGCCTATTTTAACCAACATTCAGGGAAACTGTATAAGGAGGACTTCAAGGTACCCTGGACTGGAGACTGAGTTTTACAATTTACTAACAATGGATGAACATATTACAAATGTCTCTGGAGGGTTTCAGAGATGGCTCAGTGGATAAAAACATTTGCAGTGTGAGCCTGACTACTTGAATTTGATCCCAAGGACCCACACAAAGGTGAAGTAGAACACCAACTCTCTAACAGTCCTCTGATTTCCACAAGTGCACCATGGAATGAATGTGCCCACACCCACACTCATACACAGATAGCATAAATACATACATAAAAACCCCTCTGGAGCCAAAGAATTAAATACAGATTATTTTTTAAAAAGCAGTTATATAGGGCACCAAGAAACTGTCTTCTTATCGTGAGTGATAATCAATTTGCCTCTGAGGGCGCAGGATCTCACACTGCCTTTTGCCCAAATGCACAGGGGCACAGGCACCCCAGCGTTTGTCACGGCAAAGCACTTCTACGCAGCCAAAGGAGGTCACTGCCTTGCTGAGTGAACACTTTAATAAGGATCTAGAAAATAGGTTCAAAAAGTTTGGTAAATGATATTTCATGCCCAGAAAACCTGCCTTCGAGAGAGTCACAAAATAGAGGGAAGGCAGGTACCGCAGGCTTCAAGGCTATGTCCCTGTTAGCATCCTCTCTCCACTGGTGCCCGATGTACACCCACCTTTACTGACCAGGTCTTTCTCACCAGTGGACTACCATTTACAAGTACTAGCCTCCCCTCTGTGGGCTGCATGGAAGCCATCAGGCACCAGGAAGCTGTGTGGACAGCCACCCCCAGAAGGCTGGGGAACAGAGACAGAGAGAGAGGAATTGCTTCAAAGCCTAATTCAATCTTCCCTTCTTCCTGGGCTAACCCATCAAGCCGAGCGGAGAGTCAGAAAAACTCTCTTGTGATCAAAAAACCTAGTCATCACTTGGGAAGACTATCACCTTGTTCTGTAAGACTGATAGCCTGAGACTGTGTCTAGCATACAGAGGGAGGGAGGCAGTGAGTGTGAATAAGCATTGAGTGTGAATAAGCAGTAGGTGTGCTGGCACATGGCTGTAATAGCAAAGAGAAAGTGAAGGCAGAGGGATCAGGAGCTCAGGGCCAGCGTCAGCTACATAGTGAGTTTCAAGCCAGCCTGTGCTACATGAATACATGAGACTTTGTTTAAAAAAAAATGCACGTAATAACAGAAATGGAAGAAGTCAAGAAAAAAATTTTAAAAACCTAACAAATTGGGCAATTAAAAACTGAAATTAGGGAATGAGACAATTTCTAGTAGTCAAAAGCACCGTGGAAAAAGACAAATGGCAAATTGAAGAAAACATCGATGAGACTACAAAAGATTAGTATTGCTGTCTCGTTTCTTACAAATCAGTAAGAAGAAATTTTATTTTTAAACATTTACATTTATTTTATTTATTTGTTGTACGTGCATGGACACAGAAGTGAGAAGACCATTTTTAGGACTTGGGTCTCTCCTTCTACCACATGGGGATCAGGGGTCACACCTATGTGGTCAGGCTTGGCGGCAGGATCCCTTGCCCACTAACTCATTTCATCAGCTGAATAAAAAAGATGTCAAGGGATCATGCAGGGGGTCTTCTCACAGAGTAATAATTAATTAAACTATGAAAAAAGTTAAAAATAGAGACTACAGATAAAAAATACACATAAAAGCCAGACAGTGGTGCCTCATGCTTTTAATCCCTGCATTCAGGAGGTAGACGCAGGTGGATCTCTGAGTTTGAGGCCAGCCTGGTCTACAGAGGGAGTTCCAGGACAGCCAGGGCTACACAGAGAAACCCTGTCTCGAAAGACCAGAAGAAAAAGAAATACATATAAGGAAAAAGGGAGGGTTGCCAAGTATTTGGTTGCCATTGAAGGCCTAGATTTAATATTCCACTAAGTCTCTAACTACCCATCTTCCAGGTTTGGGGGCAGTGGATTAATACGAAGTTTGTTGCTGGCATTGAGGGCGGCAGTGGTTATAACACAGTGATGATCTAAGAGATGGCTCTGGCACACCGAATTCTTCCTTTATCCTCTTCTGTCCTGGCCTATCTTGGAAGCCATGCGTCCCATCCTTAACCTCCGTGTCAGAGGAGTGAATTTCCATCTTTTGCAGCAGCACAGCTGTCTCCGTAACCACGGCCTCACCCCTAGCCATTCAGTGTAACATCTGAGGAATGACCTGTGTGGTCAAAGTGAGAAGCGATAAAGCCCGAATCAGAGCTGAACCACGGAAGGAAGAGGCCGATTTTCATGTATGGATCAAAAGGAGATATAAAAACAAGTCCAAACGAGGAAAGCCTTTGTGGTTTTTCTGCAACAATGAAAATCTTAACTTGAGGTATTTACATAATGTCTTAAGAGGTTTTCTCACCCCGATTTCATGAACGTGGAAATGACAGTGTTCAAGGTACGCACGTCAGAACGTCCAGAGTGATCCGCATGGAATACATGGAGTCAGGAGGTTTCATGTCTACCCCTGCGTGCTGATGGCAAACTTTCTCTGACTTTAACTCTTTTATCTCAGTTACAACTCTGAAGTTGTGTCTGGCAAATGGAGCTGACTGACACAGTGGTGACTGATCTTTGAGAAATGATATCCCTTCATAAGCAACATATATGTACATATTCCACACATAAAAGTACATATAAAAAATGTCATGACATATTTATAATTTAATTGAGACTTTAGGAATATTCTCTGGCCTTAGGAATGCTTGGAGGGCTGGAGATGGCATACAGTGGGAAGGGGCCAGTCTAGCTCCTGTGAGGCTCAGGGTTCCGTTCTCAGAGCCACAATGGCGGTTATAGTACTAACAATTCTTCGAGCTGCCCAATTAGAAAGAGATAACCCTTTGTTTCCTCCAGAAACTCTGGTATAACTGAATTACAGTCACTGGCAAATTCACTAAAACAAACAGAAGAAACAAAGGAATAAGTATTTTGGCCAACAGTAGTAGATCTATTCCCCCGGTATGTTAAAAGCCAGGGTCCTGGGTCTCTATTTGCCTCCATCTAGTCTGAGGGTTAAGAGCCACTCTC
>CABHPH010140128.1:6621-29460 GCA_902168325.1 Peromyscus nudipes
AGTACCCTACCAACTGAGTGATGCCCCAAGTACCCTACCAACTGAGTCATGCCCCAGCCTCCAACCTTGTCACTTATTATACTGTATTTTTGGTCACAAATTTGGGACCGATTGAACTGCTTGAAAGTGCCCCCAGGGCCAGACATTTGCTCATTGTTACCTTCCTCTTACCTACTGTCTGATCCACCGAGGAAGCCAGCCCCCTCCTGCTCACCTCTAAGCACTTGGAACACTGTAGTCCCCTCCTCCAAGAAGCTCCTCTGCTTTCCTGGGTGATGAGAAGCCCCATAAGCCTGCACAGCAGCGCCTCGCCCTTTGGATCATCTCGGCCCCTTTATTCTTGTCTCTCTCCTGCAGACAACACTTCGTCACCACTCCTGCACATCCCTCACCCCATCCACACCCCAACCTACAGCTAGTCTGGCCTGCCTGGCTATGCCACAGCTGGATGCTTCCAGGAGTTTTGCTGGGGGCAGGGGAGGTATAGAGCCTTGGCTGGCTCCCAGCTCTCTTGTTCTCCTGGCCTGGGTCCCAGCTGGAGGGCTCACCCTCCTTCCCTGCCTGAGTTCCCATGAAAAGCGGCCTCCATCCCAGCCCCCTCCCCAGGACCAGATTATAAATGCTGAGACAATGGAGGCTTGAGGCCAACTTTCCAGTTGGCCTGCTGCCAAGTCAGTCATCCACAGCATCTGCCTGTGCATCTGGGGACAGGCAGCAGCAGCTGAGGCTGTGAAGAGCATGGCTTTGCCACACTGGGTTAACTTGGGCCTTGATGTTGCTGAAAAGGAAGGAGTCTGGACTAAAGTCAGGATGTAAGTTTGAATCCCAGCCCTGCACCTTCCTATTGGGGCAGATGTACATCATTCCTCTGAACCTCAGCTTTCTTGTCTGTAAACGAGAGTCATGGCGCTTGTCTTCAGAGTAGGCCACCAGTGGGCAACGCCTCACACTTAGCAGGACACAACAGCAATCTTCTGCCTTCTGTGACTACTGATAGCAGGCCTCAGGGACCAAAGACCTCCTTTTAAGTTCTCCCAGACTCACCAGCTAGATCCTACACGCTACACCCAACATGGGCTCCATGGCATCCGGTGGTAAAAATGACCTCTAACCTAACTGCCAGTGAACACGTGGCTGTCAGTCAAGCTAAGAGGGAGCAATGAATGAATGGACATGACCAAGGGGAGTGGTCTGGGCTGCAATTGGAAAGCTTGGAGCCTTTTGCTCTTCAAGGCTGTCCCCTGAACATTTCCCTTCTGCCTGGGCCCCCTGAGCCCCTGTGGCTGCTGCAGGGGAGTCTTGGCTGACCCTGGTCGACCTCCTTGTGGCCCACCTCAACCTCCTCACTACCAATAGTGCTACAAGTGATCATCCGTTTGCTCTCCCCCGTTCTTCTAGACTACAGATGCCCCACAGCCAGGGGCTGCTGTTTCATTTGCATGTGCACAGTCATCGCAGTTTCTGTTGGGGGTGTGTAGGACCTCTGCAGACACCGAACCCACAGAGGCAGAAGTCTCACATGTATAATGATGTAGTGTGTGTCTATAACCAAAGCCCCGCTCCTGTTTAGTTTCAAGCATGTCTGGATTACCCATAATGCTTGAGACGTGCAAATGGTGTGTGAATAGCTGTTACACAGTATTGTTCAGGGAATCTCGATGAGCGATGGAGGTGGCATCTTCAGTATGCATACAGGTTTATCCCCCCCCCCCCCCCCCCGCCAATATTTTCTGTCCTTGATTGAATCAAGAAATGTGGAAGTGGAACAGTATACAGTGATGAAAACCTAAGGGGACAAGGAAAGTGAAAGAAGCCGTCCTCGCTCCAGTCCAGTTTGTCTTTCCTGTTGACTGATGTTCAAGAAACTTCAACACGATTGACAGCCCCAAACTGCCAACAGACATCTTCCTAAAGACACAAATAGGAGCTGGAGCGATGCTCAGTGGTTAGAGCACTGGCTGCTTTTGCAGTGGACCTGGGTTTGGGCCCCAGCACCCACATCGTGGTTCACAACCATCTGTAACCCCAGCTCCAGGGGATCTGATGCCCTCTTCTGGCCTCTGCAGGATCAGGCACACAGGTGGTGCACATATATACATGCAGCTAAAATACTCTCATACATAAAAATAAAATTATCTTTTAAAAAAAATTCAACAAATAAACGCTGCTGAGGACAAGAATGTTTGCAAGCTTGAGTGTCACCTGCCAGTGTGACTCTATGTCAGTGTGACTCTCTGTCGGTGTGACTCTGTCAGTGTGACTCTCTGTCAGTGTGATTCTCTGTCGTTGTGACTCTGTCAGTGTGACTCTGTCAGTGTGACTCTCTGTCGGTGTGACTCTCTATGTGACTCTGTCAGTGTGACTCTCTGTCGTTGTGACTCTCTGTCGTTGTGACTCTCTGCCAGTGTGACTGTCAGTGTGACTCTCTGTCAGTGTGACTCTCTGTCGTTGTGACTCTCTGTCAGTGTGACTCTGTCAGTGTGACTCTATGTCAGTGTGACTCTCTGTCGTTGTGACTCTGTCAGTGTGACTCTGTCAGTGTGACTCTCTGTCGGTGTGACTCTCTGTCGTTGTGACTCTCTGTCAGTTCTCTGTCAGTGTGACTTTCTGTCGGTGTGACTCTGTCGTTGTGACTCTCTATGTGACTCTGTCGGTGTGACTCTGTTGGTGTGACTCTCTGTCAGTGTGACTCTCTGTCAGTGTGACTCTCTGTCAGTGTGACTCTCTCGCCCTGAACCTAAACAATGCCCTCATAAAATCATCTTAGGAGTGCACCTTTTTTTCTGTGTAGCTTTGGAGCCTGTCCTGGAACTTACTCTATAGCCCAGGCTGGCCTTGAACTCAGAGAGATCCGCCTGGCTCTGCCTCCCAAGTGCTGGGATTAAAGGTGTGTGCCACCACCGCCTGTCAGGAGTGCACTTTTTACTTAATTTTAAACTTAAATTTGAACACACATGAACACTCATGAATGTAAACACCCACATATGTACAAATACTCATACTCAATACATTCTCACACTCAACCACATTTAAGCACATGTTCATGCAAACACACATACTCATTCATACTACATTCATGCCTCTCAGATACATGTACACATGTGTCAAATGCTGACTCATTCTCATATCCACACTCTCATATTCACAGATTCATACACATAGTCACACTCATTTACAGACACACTTGTAACTCTGCACTCACACACCCATTCTCTCAAAATGCACACACACATATAGCCACACATGTCACACAATACACATATAAGTACCCACATCCTCACATTTGGAGGCACATATACATGCCAATTCACACCCAACAGACACACCTACTCATACACAGATACACACACAAAATCACACTAATTCACCCATTTTCACCCACTCACAACCACTCATACACTCTCAAATACCCACGGTCACACCAACACACACAGAAACCCACTCACATATTCGCTCACACACAGATACAGTCGAACAACCACAGAGACACCTACATACACAAACGCTGAACCACACATCATTCACATTCTCTCACACATAAGCACACTCATACACTCCCACTCCCACACCATTCACCAGATGCTCACACTCAGACATCCTCACACATTTTCACATGCACACACGTGCAGGTAGCTATACTTGCTTTCACGCTGACACACAATTCACACATTAACACATCTAATACAGTTACACTCATACTCAATCACATTAACAAACACAGGGCACACACACAGACACATAAATACACTCAAACACCCACACAATCATACTCACACCCTCACTACCGCACACAGCACACATAGGCACTCACACACACGCATATACACGCTTCCAATCTCACCCCAACATCATGTTACGAGCTTGGAAGCCACCACGACCATTCTGATTTGTTTTGTTTTTTTCTTTTAGTTTTTCGAGACAGGGTTGTGCTGTGTAGCCCTGGCTGTCCTGGAACTCTCTCTGTAGACCAGGCTGGCCTCGAACTCAGAGATTTGTATGCCTCTGCTTCGGGAATGCTGGGATTAAAGGTGTGGAACACTACCACCCAGCTCACTACCATTCTTAAACTAAGAAAAAAATTGAGCATGTTGACCTGTAATCCCAGCCCTCGAAAGCTTGAGGCAGGAGGATTGTCATGAGTTCAAGGCTAACTTGGGCTACATAGTGAGTTCTGGTCCAGTGGGGGAGGAAGGCGGAAAAGGGGGGGGGGGGAGAGAGAGAGAGAGAGAGAGAGAGAGAGAAGCTGAAAATCAACAATGAGTTTCAGATCCACTGAGAATGGAGGTCAAATGCAAACATCAGTCCAAAGGCTGGGAGTGGGGGGCAGAGAGAATCTCAGCCAACCAGCCTGAGCCAGTAACTAGTTGGAAGGCTTCCAGCACAGAGCGTGGCTCGCTGGGGACTAGGTGGAGAGCCCCCCTGGGGGCCCTGCATTGTAGACTTTATCTGCAAGATTCTGCTTGTGGTGAAGATGCTGGTCTCTGAGGGGAAGGGCTGTAATCACTCTGAAGCCATGGAGTCGTCAGGAAACTGCCTTGCCCTAGGCTTATCTGATCAGGGAAAGGGCAGCAGAGGACCCCACCCTCCCCACACCTTCCTGTCTCCAGGAAGGGAAAAAGGGACAATTAGAAAAACTAAGAAATTCTTTTAAAGGTTGCCTCTAGGAACTCTCTACCTGGTAAACAGGCTGAACTGGACCAAAGGGCATCATCATAAGTGTGTAGAAAAACTAGGAAAAATGTCACAACAAGGCTGGGGAGATGGCTCAGCCAGAAAGGGACTTTCCACCCAAGCACGAAGACCCACTTTTAAAACTAGGCACATGGAGAAGGTCTATAATTAAACTTCAGTGCCAGGGTTGAGGGCAGTGATAGGGGGGAGGATCTCTGGCCCAAATGGTGAGCTCCAGGTCAGGCAAGAGAAACTGTCTCAAAAAACAAACAAATAAAAAAATAAAGTGTGGAGTAATTGAAGATGCTGGATGTCGACACACACACACACACACACACACACACACACACACCTACACACACAAGAGAGCACACGAATAAATAAAAAAATTTTAAGTAAAGAGGAGGTGGAGATACAGCTCAGCAGCTAAGAGCATTTGTCCCTCTTGCAGAGGACCTGGGTTCAGTTCCTTGCCTGTAACTCTGGTTCCAGCGTTTCTCGTGCCCTTTTCAAATGTCTCTCCCTCCTCCTCCTCTCTGTCTCCTACCTACCCACTGTAGAGAAGAGCAGTCAGTGAACAGTCAGTCACCTTTTGTACCCACGGTTCCAGGGCTTCCCAGGATGCCAACATCTACAGTGCTCTAGTCCCTTAGATATGATGGCAAAATGCCACATAAGTTGGGCATCCCTGCCCTTTCTTAAATCATAATTTAAAGCTGGACAGTGGTGGCGCACACCTTTAATCCCAGCACTTGGGAGGCAGAGGCAGGTGGATCTCTGTGAGTTCAAGGCCTGTCGGGTCTACAGAGTGAGTTCCAGGACAGCCAGGGCTGGTACAGAGAAACCTTGTCTCAAAAAACAAAACACAAAACAAAACAAAACAAAAATCATAATTTAAGCTTACTTTCAATTCCTAATACAAGAAAACGTTCAAGAAACTAAATGTTACACTGTTGTCTAGGAAATCCTGGTAAGAAAACATCGGTCATATTCAATACAGAGAGGGCCATCACTGGCATGTTGGCCACAATGGGATTTTGGTGTTTACAATACATTTGATCTGAAGTTGACTGAATCCAAGGATGGAGATGCCATGGACTCAGAGGTCGTAGAGATGGAGCACACTGAACTGTTGAGCATTCTCACTTAATCTTCACTCAAATCACGCGTGGCAGCAATTGTTGTCCTTTTCCACATTGGAATTTGAGGTCAGGGCAATTCAGTGACATGTTTCAAGGTGCCTAGTCCTAAATCATGGCATCAAGGCTTGAGCCCGTGCCTGTGGGTGGCCAGCATCCATGTGTAACAGACGTCGTCAAAATTTCTCCAGGTCTCTGTGGCCTGTTCCTGCAAGCTTGATTCTTACTGGGTTGTAGACCAAATCTCCCATGCCCAGCATTTCCCACGCTTGGTGGCTATAAATAGCCGTTCTGTGCTGGAATAAGTCAAGTCTCTTTCCCTCAGGATTCCAGAATACACCCCCCCCCCCCATAGAGGGCCTGCAGGACAGAGCTGCCTGAGCTGAACATGTGTAAGCTCATAGACATTTTATTTTTCTTGTAACACTTGAGAACATCCCAGGCATTCATGTGGGAAGGCTGTGCCTTAACTAATGTCACCCCCTTGGGATTTCAGGGACAGTATGATTCAAGAGGTCCTTCTTGGGGGACACTGCTAACTTTCCAAAGAGACTTGCAGCCTGGAAAGCATCCACAGGAAGAAACAGGCCTTGGAAGAGCTGGCAAGAGACAGGTCAGCAGCCCAGCTAGCCCCATCCGCTGCACTTCAAACGCAGTCAGCAGCTGTTTCCCCTGCTTCCTGAGGATAGCTCTAGCAGCGAAATGATGCTCTTTCCATTTTTACATGGCTGGAGGTGTTAAACATGGCTTCTCGTTCATTTATTAGTAAAAGGGGGACCTGTAGGACCCCAGCCCTCCCCCTTTGGGTAACTGTTGCCTTGCTTGCTGACCTTGACCTTGACCTTGATATCCTCCCTATGCTAATTCCCTCCCAGGTTCCACCCTCCTGAATGTTTAAGGGAAGTTCCTTGTCTGTGTATCCTGCATAATGGATGTTAACAGCTTAGATGCAAGATTGTAAAACATTGGTAGCGAACTGCCCTCCAGGGTTCTCCCATTGTGCTGTAAGCCTGTATTTAAGGCCTCCTCCCTCCTTCAATAAACAGCATTCAGCAATAAGAAATAAAATTAAATTAAATTTAAAAAATTGAAAAAAACCCAAAACATGGCTTCTCTGCTTCCAGCCATTACAAAGGCAATCATGGGCAAGGTGTCATGGGAAATAAGGGAGAGGCCTCAGGTGAGCAGGCTCTCCTGGTGCAGTTTCCGGTTTTCTCAACTTGTTTGTTTTGAGACAAGGTCTCACCACATAGCTCTGACTAGCCTTGAACTTAGGACCATCCTCCTGTTTCTGCCTCCCAAATGCTGGGACTACAGGTATGAACCACCATGCCTGACCATTCTAGACCGTGTTTACATTTTTATTTGTTTTGTGCATGTGCGTGGCATGTGCATGGCAGAGCACATGTGTGGAGGTCAGAGGACAGCTTGTGAGAGCTGTTTCCTTTTTTTTTTTTACGAGTCCTGCAGATTTAACTCAGGACGTGAGGCTTATAGGCCCATGTCTTTATCCACTAAACCATCTTGTATGCCTCCAACATTGTGTCTTAATGACAGCTTGGGTACAGGAAGGTAAAATAAAAATCACTATGTCACCAGATATTCTCAGACTTCCGGTTGGGTTGGGAGTGAGGCTCAGTCAGGAGACTGCTTGGCACGCCTGAAGCCCTGGGTCCAAGGCCACACACACACCCTGCCCTGTCTGCCTGCACGCTTGCTCCCAGAGCTGCTGGGCTCCCCCACAGGCAGCAGTGGAGTCTCATTCTGAGTCTGGGTATGTCACACCATCCCTTGGGGGCTGATTCCGCCCACTTCAGAAGGAGTTATGAGGCTTCACTTGATAAGGAATGCAAAGCACTTAGCCCACACTGAGCACACAGCAACTCCTGGTCCTCCCTCTGTAGTTAAGTGACTTCCAGCTGTGCCACTTAACTGGCTGGGTGTCTCTGCACAACCTCTTGACCCTGAACTTCAGTTTCTAATCCCTAAAGTAAGAATAATCATATGCATTTCTTCCAGTCATCAGGACACTGAATGAGATAATGCGTGAAAATGCTCTTTGGATGCTGCAAAATGCTGTGTAGTTACAGTCACCATGGCAACAGCAAGGGTTTTGCGAGATGGAAAGTTGAAGCACTGAGCACCAATAGCGCGTTCTAAGTCCCCCAGGAATTGTGTGCTTAGCAGTAGTTCCCATGGATCGACAGACAACTGTTCATCCTGCAAGGATCTGTGGCTAGCAGGGGACACTGGTCAAGACTAGAAAGTGTGTGACTTTGTACCTTAATTAGGAGTTAACCTAGTCTCTGGCAGAAGATACCAGCCTCCTGGGGCAGAGATAACAGAGGTGATTACCCATGAATGTGTTTTTTTTTTTTTTTTTTTTGGTTTTTCGAGACAGGGTTTCTCTGTGTAGCTTTGCGCCTTTCCTGGGACTCACTTGGTAGCCCAGGCTGGCCTCGAACTCACAGAGATCCGCCTGGCTCTGCCTCCCGAGTGCTGGGATTAAAGGCGTGCGCCACCAACGCCCGGCGGTAAATGTGTTTGTATTGCCTCCTCTGCCCCCAAGACCCACCCCCTTAATGTGTTGCCAGATTCAGAAAACAAAAGCATGGAACTTCCGGTTGGAATTTGAATTTCTGTTTTTAAATGGATATGTGTTTTCGTGTGTCTTAAACATTTGACAATACATTCATATTCTAAAAAGTATCTATTTTTTCCCCTCAAATTCAAACTTTACTCGGTGCCTTGTGTTTTATCAGACACCTCTGCAGAGGGGTGACACACAGATCCAGCCACATGACTGCACATGGGGTAGATTGCATTACAAGAATCCTTGAACATGACCCAAAATATTTTTTAAAAATGTATTTATTTTATGTGTGTGACTGTTTTGTCTGCATGTACGTCTGTGCACCACATGTGTGCCTGGTGGTCTTGGGGACCAGAAGAGGGCATAGGATTCTCTGGAGTTGAGGATGGCTGTAAGTTACCATGTGGGTGCTGGGAACTGAACCCAGGTCCCTGGCAAGAGCAAGAAGTGCTGTTAACTGCTGAGCTATCTCTCCAGTCCCTGGCCTTTAATTCTTGATCCTTCTGCCTCCAGGTCCCAAGTTCTGGGGCTGCAGAGGTGCACCACCATGCCCAGCTGGTGGCTGGCCTTACAGTGTTGGACTTGGGTCCTTTCACTTCAGTCTCGCAGATGCTGGGGTCACTAGTGTGTCCTCACTTTGGGTAGAACACAAATCTTTTATCATGGGCAGTAAGCATGCTTGTCCTTTGCTTCAGAGGGGGCTGTTGGCCCTTGCTCCCAAAGTCGCTTGTGGGTCAAGGTCCTTAAAAAGTTGGGTGGTAACAGCGGCAGCCAGCACACCCCCGCTTGTAAAACTTGGGAGAGCAGCTTCGCATGCAGGTGTGGGTATGGGAGGACCACGCTGGCTTCTTCTCACTGTAGTGTGTCCTGAGCTAGCCGCTTGTTGGGACTGATGCATTCCTTCTGTCACTGGCCCCCTGCCCTGTCAGCCAGCCTGCTTCGCAGGGCATAGATGAGGCAGTCTGATAGTACACATGTAAACCTGCCAAAAACAGAGACGGATGGGCAATGTTTGTCAGAACCCCCTGCCGGGAACCAGGCTGGGTAGTGGGGAGACCCCAGGTCCTTGGCCCCATAGAGCTCATTGTTTGATTGAGTTGTCAAGGGAACTGCACACCTGTAATCCCAGTACTTGAGGTGAAGACTGGCAGACCAGGCGGAGTTCAAGGTCATCCTCAGCTACATAGGGAGTTCATGGCCATCCTGGGCTACAGGAGACCTTAACCTCCTCACCCCAAATCTGATGGTTACTTTTTGTAAAAGAACAAAAACAAATTTCTTGGACTGTGAAGCCACTGCCAAGGTCTCTGGCCCTGATGCAGTAAGTCCTGTTATCTCTGCTCCGGACCTGCCGTGGGTGTCTCCCTTTTCTCACTTGGACTCTGTCCCCACTGGCTGCAGAGGCTCCCCTTACTTCCTCTGGGGAACACAATTTTCCTTGGATAATTTCAACTCAAACTCTGCCCACCCCCTGGAATCTTTCTCAGAATGGCAGTTCCTTTTGGCACATTCCGGTGTAGATCTCAGCCTCTGAGAACTGAGAACAAACTGTTCTGGCTAGGAAGGACACAGAGAGACCCAAGCCTGGGCACTGAGGTCCTACCTCAGGTTTCAGGCACACTCTGGGGCTGTAAGGCTGTGCCCGTGGGCGGCAGCTTCCTCAGCTGTCAAGTGGGATCCTAATGAATGAGACCAAAAGCCAAGGTCTGACACTCACTTTTACAGCAGCTGCTGTAATTCCATCCCTCAGTAACCTGCAAATAAATAATGCGGCTGGGATGCAAACCACCGGAGCTGTGAGCTATGTGGCCTGGAGAACAGTTTGTTTTCCAAGAGGGGTTTGGGGGTGGGGCATGAAACAAAGGGGGTGGCTTTCCACTCCAGGCTCCCTGACAGCCTCCCTTGCTTTGCTTCTTAGCTCCAACTATGGAGACATGGGCTGTCTTCGAGACAGACAGAATCTGGACTTTACATTCTCTGGAAACGTTGGAGATAAGATTCCCTCTCTGGTCAAGATCAGAACCTTTACAGAATCCTGCAGTTCACTTCCTCCTGCTCTTGTTTGGGCTCCCCCTACCCCCTGTTCGCCTTGTTTCTGAGCCAAGACACATGTTCTGGGGCCTGAGCCTGCTTCGGGGTCTCCGGTTTGTTCCCAGGGGGCTAAGGTAGCGCAGAAGCGGGCAGTGAAAGGCCACTGGGCTCAGGCTGGCGGATATAATCTGCCCCTCGTCCCCAGGCACTAGTGCATCTCTGTTCTAAGTTCTGGGGACACATCTGGACTTCTTCACTCCTCCCTTCCCGTGTAAGGCTTCAGGTTAACGAGCACCAGCTGTACAGGAAGTCCTGAACTATGCTCTCGGACTGAGAGGCACCAGCACCCTGGAGGGAGACCACAGCTCTTCCGACCTTCAGCTTGCGCTATGCGGCCTTCTCCTCACCCACAAGCAGGTGCCAGTCACCAGTTTCTATCTACCGCAGCTGTCTTAGGTCAACCTGCTTCTGGTCAGGGTTGAGGGGACTCTCCCAAAATAGGAATTGGGGTGAGTTTCCAGTCCACTTTGCCAAGCTCTGCAAGTGGGGCGCCAGCTTTGCAGGGCACACTCCCATCCACGGGGTGCCTAAGGTGGTGAGGAACCAACATTCCCATCTTCCAGTCCTCCAGGAGCTCCCAGAGCCAGGATGTACACATGGAAGCACTCAGGGAGGGGTCTGCCCCTCTCTGCAGGGAGAACTCCAGAACTGGAAGGCTCTACTTCACAGCTCCACCCCTCAAGACTGGGCAAGCTCTCCAGTGTCTTCCTGAGCTAACCTCCCCACCCACCGCCGCACCTCCCCCACCCCACTTCTTGCCTGCATCAGATGTCAGCTGTCCATAGTTCTGCTTAGCTCAATGAAGGAAAAGAAAAAAAATGCAAAAGCCAAGTTGAATACTCTAAGGACCTCTCTTCAGCTAGTAACACATCCACAGCCCTGAGGGCCCCCCAGCTCCACAGAAGGTCCAGTCAATGAGCTGTGTGAACCAAGTTTAGCACTCTCATCAGAATGGCCCTTGCTCTCTGGTGCTTACAAAATTTCATACATGACTCCCACATCAGATGTCCAACAGACCATACTTCCACTTCCCACCCTGATTCAAAGTCTCCAGAAGTTCCAAGCCCTCCCTGAACTAACTGTTTCTGCCCGCAGCAGTTTTTTGACACGAGGCTCAGAATGCAAGAGCTTGCCGCCATGAAGGCTTTTCTCTTGTTAGTTTTCCCAGGTTGGGGGTGGGGGGTGGCTCTCAGGCTGTTTGTAGCTCTGCTATTGTGGGCATATGACTCTCAAAACCGTTCCAGGCACTGGCAGGGGCTGGGACCGCGGGTGGGACGAGAGGTTTCCTGGGCCAGGCCCAAGAGAGTGGCAGTGGGCACACCAAAGCAGGTGCTACTGCCTCCTGCAAAGGATGCTGGGGTGGAGGGTGGGGGTGGGCGGGCAGCAGACTTTGGGCCCAAGGAGAGAGTACATTTCTCCGTGTGTGTCTGTGGTATCAGCTCTCTTAAATCCCTGGTTTTCTCTTCCTGATATGTGGCTGGGCTATTTTTTAGATATATTACTGGAAATGTCAGTTAGGCAGATTATGGCAAAGTGGGGGAAATCTCCACTGTAGGTTTAAGATATCTGATGGCATTCTTGTTTAGGAACTGGTGGAAACTACTGGTCCGTTCATTTGTACCATCTGACACCCTTGTGTCAGACACAAGGGTGTTAATTAAGTCTGATGCAGAAGAGAGTAGTGAATGGCTAGCTATTTGGGAGATAATGAGCTCAAGAAAATTTGGTTCTGAGACTGCAATACACAGGCTCTCCACAATCAAAGTTCCGATTAGTCACTTGAACATAGATATGGCTCTCTCTCTCTCTCTCTCTCTCTCTCTCTCTCTCTCTCTCTCTCTCTGTGTGTGTGTGTGTGTGTGTGTGTGTGTGTGTGTGTGTATGTGTGTGTGATGGTTTCATGTAGTCTGGCCTGACCTTGAAGCACAGATCCTCCTGTCTCTACCTCCCAAGTGCCAGGCTTACAGACACGTAGTGCCCTGTCCAGTTTCAGGTGTGCCTTCTCCTGAGAACTTCAGCTCACTCTTCAGTTATTCCCATAGCTTGCCTCGGTAGCATCCATTGGTCTTACCTCTCTAATTCAGGGCTCACCCTTCTTGCTGGCTCTCCTGCCAGCCAGCCTCAGCCGCTCCCCTCCCTCCCACTCGTACCCAGGAGTCCACCCCTCGCATAGTACTCCCTCCACTCCTGCACAGACGTCCAGCCTGAGGCCCCTTGCCAAGGAGCCTGCCACCTGTGGATCGTGTGTGAAGACAGCTCGAGGCTTCTGCAACAAGAGGCAGGCTCCAAAGATCGCTTACTCGGCCTTTTGTTCACATTCCCAGTAGCTCCATGGGGACTCTATGGGATCTCACTTTACCCAGCAAGAAACCAACAACAGAGGCCAAAAGTCCAGCTGGTGAGATGGCTGATAAGGAGGACATTGGCTTGGCCCCAGCACACGCCACCTTGCTGTGGCCAGGGAAGGGCATCTGCACGGTACCTTGAAAGCTACTGCATGCTTCTTGAGTTTCACGTTCTTTTCACCCTGGGCATCTCCCTCCCTGTCTCACAACATATGTATCAGAGGACAAGAGTTCCCTGAAGTGGGTCCTGTGCTTGGCACGCAAGACTCCAGTCTGTCCAGAGCCTGGGGACCTGAGTTCTAGCCATCGTCTTCTCCATCACTTGTGACCTTGGTCAAAGCCTTCCCCAAGGCTGACCAGGCATGGCTGGATTGGGCTTTCCTCACATTGCTAACCTTTAGGAGACTGGGATTGTACTTCTACGAATCCAGCTCGGGTATCTAGAGCATCTCAATAGGGCACCACCCAGGGAAGTCCATCATCCAGCCCTAGAATATTCTCAGCTTTGAGCCTTGATGCAAGGCTCACAGTGGACCTCACAGGAAGGGAGACTTGTTTCCTGCCACCCCACACCCCAGAGCCTCAGGTGCTGTCATTAGCTGACTGTGACTGTTCAAATGGTTTTCTAAACAGTAGAGGGCTTGGTCCTAAGGAGGGACTAACTGGAGAACAGCAAGGCCAATTACAAAACTCTCTCCTCATGCACAATTTCAATGCTTCAAGATTTGTGGGCCTTGGACCCCACCCTGGCTTCCAGCCCTCTCCTACCTCCAGACACACAGAGTGCTTTCTCCTGTAGTGACTGATGCGTCCCAGTTTTCCATTTTAAAGATGAAGATTCAGAGACACACCCCTGTATCCTAGCATCCCAAAGACAGAGGCGGGAGGAACATGAATTCAAAGCTAACCTGATCTGAAGCCAAGACACAGGAGACTCTGTTTCAAAGCAAACAAAACAAAAGAACAATTTGAAATAAGAACAGGGCCTGCGGAAGTGGTTCCACAACTGTGAGCGCTTGCTGCAGAGAACTGGAGTTCAGTTCTGAGTGCCCATGCAGGCCGCTCACAGCCATCTCTAACCCCAGCTCCAGGGGACCCAAAGCTGCCTTCTGCTCCCTCAGCTGCACACACACATGTGTTCATAATACACGGATACACAAACATGTCTTAGAAAAAAAAAAAAACCCTGAAGACTCCTCCTTCTGAAAGGACCCTCCATCCTGGGCAGTCTAACAGCTGGTCACCTTTGTCACCACACTTTATATTTCCCACCTTAAGAACTGCCTGGTGGTTAGGCTGGTGAGATGATCAGCAGGTGAAGGCACTTGCCAACAAGCCTGACAACCTGAGTTCAGTTCCTGGGACCCACATGCTGGAAAGCGAGAATGGCTCCCCCAAGTTGTCCTCTGATCCCCACATGCCATGACAGGTGTGCACCCACACAATAAGTGCATAAGTAAACGTAACACAAAAAGAATTGCTTGATGGACATGTTGGGAAGTAACCGGGGGAAGTGAGAAGGGGTGTCTGGGTGGTTATGATCAAAATACATTTTATATGTGTATGAAATTGTCAAAGAATGAATAGAAAGAATTGCTAGGTAGTTACGAATTTGGGCTCTGGATTCGCCGGTTTAGATTCCACCTCTGGGTAACTCAGCTGCACAGTGTTGTGCGACACTTCTGCCTCTGGCAGCTGTAGCTTCTTTGTCTGCGGAATCAAGAACAGACCATTTGCCTCGAAGGGTTAGCATACAGGGCACCAGCTGTGACAGGGTTCGGTGGTGTCCAGTAGTTCCGGCCCTCCCATCTGGGAACGGAGGACAGAGGTTAGACGGCTTCCTAGAATACAGCGTGCTGTGATATGAGGCCTGCAGGTGCTGACTGACCGTACTGGGAGTCTAGGGAGTGAGGAGCCAGCTGAGTGGGCTGTGGAAAACGCAGAGGAGTGTTGTTCAGGAGGGACGTGTGGAACAGTTTGGGGAAGTGTGTTGGGTCAAATTTAAATGAGCTCAGTGTGTTTCCCTGGACTCTCCTTTGGGTTAGGGCTGACCTTAAGGGAAATCTGCACAAGACAGGGAAAGCAGAAGTGAATGGCCATATTTATCATCAGAAAACCAGAACAGAGAGACACTGAGGCAGCTGACGTGGGTCCACCTGGTCACGTTATGGGTGACGTGAGGGCTGCATCCAATCTTGCCCCCCTGCAGCTCCTTCACCTCCTGAGACGGTTTCCTTGGCAGCTTTTCCAGGATCTCCTGGAATGGGAGTCATAGGCTGGGACGTAATGTGAGGTACTGGGTACAGTGTGGGCTGCAGCTTGCCCTTGTTCCCCACCTATGTGTATCTCCTTCCCAGTTCTCTGTCCCTCTGGCCGCAGAGCAGGGTACTGCAGAACAGCTGGGCAAGCCCCCACCCCACATAAGGTCGGCTTGTTATAATCCATCTCGTTCTCTACAGGCCGAATGACTCTGCCTCTCCAAACGAATCCTGGCTTATACACTTGACAAGGCTGGACAGTTGGCACACACTATCAATAAGGACAGAGAGACGGGCCAGGCCTGGGCCCAGAACATCACCAAGGGGACTTCCATGTATCCTGCAGAGAAGGGAGAGCTATTGAAGGTTATAGAGCAACGGCATGACGAGGCCCTGATGACCCTCTCTAACATCCCCGATTCCATCACTGCGTGTTTAGTATGAGCCAAATGATAGGAGAGATACAGGAGGGGAGAGATACAGGGGGCATCAGACACCTACCCTGATCCTAAGGGCCTCATAGGAATTAAGCTTTTACACAAAGGACTCCAGGGCAGAGAGTGGTCATTGTTCTATAACAGTTTCCTCTGAGATTGAAACATTCCATCCTGCAGGGAAGCTCTTTAAACAGAAAGGTAACAACTCAAAATAGTTGCAAGAAGTCCCTGAAACTGACCAGATTCACTAGCGAGGGCGGGGGTGGGGGGTGGGGGGGCAGGGCAGCCAGAGTAAACAATAAAAGCTGAGAGTCCTCTCAGACAGATGGAGCCAAGCTTCAAAGACTACTGAGACCAGGCCAGCAGCCTATAAGAAACAGAAGCCTGCTAAGCTGCCCGGAAGAGGTGTAGACCAGTCACTTGGAAAGGACACTCTCCAGCCTGTTGAGCTGCCTGCAGGCTGAGCGCTGTGCTCCAGGTTCCCAGCTTTGTGCTCAGGTGGGCTTTAAACAGCTGTCTGTGAGTCATTTCTGCTCCTGTAAGTGACCCCTCGCCCACATTCCTGTAAATGACCCCAATAAACACTCATTGGTTCACCAAGCTGGACTTTGGTGGTATCTATACTTTGGTCTATTTTGGGATCTGTATCTGGGGTGAGTAGACACGTGTGTTTTGTCTCCCCAAAAAAAGTTTTGTCACACAACAGTCATGACCACAGGAGAGCTGGCAACACAGCACGTGCCCTCAGCTGGGCAACAGCATTCTGAATGCCCTCTCTTGAGGCTGAGCACACAAAGCAGCTGACACATGAACTTGAAAATGTCCAAATTCTCTTCAGATGAGGGCAAAAACTCTTGGGGCTTAGAAGGAACCAACAGAGATTTCAAATGCCACCTTTTCATCTGTTGCCTTCACTTACATAAAAATGGCAGGCCAGATGACTCGGCTGCTAAAAGTGCTTGCTGAGTAAGCCTGACCACCGTTTGAATTCAATCTCTGGGACTCGTGTAAACGTGGACAGAGAGAACTGACGAAGTTGTCCTCTGACCTCTACCTGTGCACTGTAGCGTGAGCTCCCCTCTACCACCATGCACACACACGGGCACACGCATGAGATATATATATATCAGGAGAATCTGGTTATCGTCGGGAGGTGGGAGCCCAGAGGCCATCACCCTTACATCCTGAAGTCCTGTATTTAGCTTTCTTGAACACATTCAGTCAATGCTGTCCTCCAAGTCCTGCCTTTGGTTTCGGTACCCACTGCCTCACCTAGGGCTGTGGGCTAACCCGCCGGAGACTGTTATCTATAGTCAAAGTGCCGTGTGGCATACCTGCCCTGCGGCAGATGGGAACAGGCAGAACAGCTGTGGAAGCACTCGGGCTTCCTCCAAATGGACGGGGATCCCTCCTGGCGGAGCAGACCAGCCACAGGGCTGGGCAGTGTTCAGGGTAGCTAGCTGCTCTTGGAATCTGCCCTCATCCTAGTGGCCCTGGTGGGAACTGGGGCACATATCGGGACACTAGCTCCTGCTGGGCCAGGCGGCAGAGGGGGAGCCAGGAGGAGTAGTTTCTTCTGTGGCAGTCTGTGATGGCTCAGTGCAGGTTAGCAGAGAAACAGGGTAAACTTGGTGGCAGAGCCTCAGGGAGGCTCAGGAACAGCTGTGCCACTAGCAGTGAAGCTGGCATCAGTATCAGTCACGACCTTCTTGGCTGTGGAGTAGAGCAGCAGCCAGGACTGACCCATGAGTGACTTGTATAATGTGCCTTAGGGCTGGAGTCCCCGTGGGGGTGGGTGGGAGCCTCCTAGGAGAGTTGAGGGCTGGCTGCCGGTTGACATTTTTCCATATCCACGGTGGGGAAAGCAGTTACCCCAAGCAAGGCTGAGCTGCTGTGATGCAGCGGTCACATGGGGTGGGAGAGCTGGATGTCTTATTCCTGGGGTGGGGTGTGGAAATGCAGGCTCTGAGAAGGCAGACAGAGAGAGAAGGCAACCTCAGTATAAATAGGGAGGGTGCAGGCTGGAGTAGAGCCATGGCCAGCTTCTATATGGCTGTTACCATTCACGAGGAAAGGAGGGGTGGCATTCGGGGGCCAGGAAGACAGTTCATGGAAGAACAATCCTAGGGTTCATGCCCTTCAGGAAATACTGAGTACCTGGTCTCCCTCACAGGACCACTCCCAGAGGAGGGATGCCTAACTGATGGGGTTGCTGTGAGACTAGAGAACTCATTCTGGCATCCATGGGTTTGGCTCCTGACACAAGGAAGGACTTACTGAAGACTGCCCTCCCCAATTTGCATACAAAGAAAAAAAAACCCTCAAACGACTACATTGCAATTTATGTACCTAGTTCCGGTTCACACCCGTGGCTACAGCAGCAATGAGAATGAAGAACTGAAACCAGAAGCAAGAGTGTGGTTGAAAGTTCCAGAAGGCATCCAACCACGATGCGATGTGTGTGCCAGTTTCAAGATAAAAACAAGACGAGCCAGGCTGCGGTGACACACACCTTTAATCCCAGCACTCGGGAGGCAGAGCCAGGTGGATCTCTGTGAGTTCGAGGCCAGCCTGGTCTACAGAGCAAGATCCAGGACAGGCACCAAAACTACACAGAGAAACCCTGTCTTGAGAAACCAAAAAAACAAAAACAAAAAACAAAAAACAAGACAAAACAATAGTGATTGGAGGTGTCTGTCTGTGGCACAGCTGCCAGAAAAGCCAGGGTCTCTGAAACATGGCTAGTGGGAGCGATGTGGAGCAGGGGACGAGGACACCCAAGCGCTGTGGCAGAAGTGGTTACTTACATCAAGACTTAAGTCTAGCGGTGCATGTGTGGGCATCTGTTTCATGACAATGCCTTGTGACTTCATACGTGTGACACATGTCTTCTCACCCCAGGTTTTTCCATTATTGCCCCATTTCCCAGGGAACTCAGCTACTGCCCCAGCTTTCTGCCCCTGGAAACTGAGGTCTTTAACGATTGTGGTTTTAAGTCACTTAGCTTTGAGGAATCCGTGACATGGTCACAGAAAACTGATGCCATCGCTTTGGTGTTCTTCGTGCTGACGTGAGAGTCACCAGGAGAGGTCACATCCCTCCCAAGGCTTCTGTCCTCTGCTTTGCTTGTAGCCAGTAGGTCTGTTCTCTAGATACCTGTTGTCCCAGTTCCTGTTCTGATAAACACCGTGACCAAAGAGAGGAGAGGGTTTGTTTGGCTTACATGTTCCAATCACAGTTGATCACTGAAAAGAGTGGGGCAGGAACCTGGAAACAGGACTGATGCGGAGGCCGTGGAGGAACACTGTTTACTGGCTTGCTCCCCATGACCTGTTCAGCCTGCTTTCTTACAGCATCCAGGACCACCTGTCCAGGGGTGGCCCCACCCACAGTGAGATGGACCTGCCCACACCACCCTTGCCTGATGGGGGCATTTTCTCAATCGAGGTGTCCTTTTAGGAAAACTCTGGCTTGTGTCAAGTTGACAAAAAGCTAACCAGCCCACCTGTCCCATGTTCTGGGCTCCCCCAGTGTAGAGACAGACCCTGCCTATCACATTGGACCCCTTGTCTTCTCGGTGTTAGCTTAGGACTCTGGGGCAGCCCAATTTTGTGGAGGGGGAAGATCCAGGGTGCTAATTCTGAAAGCCTCGGCAGGTTTGTGGGGTAATCCTGATAGGCACTGGCTTGTCCCCTGCCTCTGGATGGCGGATTGCTAGGATGCTAGTACAGATGCTGCGGAGAACAGCAGATGTCTTAATTCCTCTGCCCTGCTTCACTGCACTCGTGGGCCAGCAGCTTCTAATGTCATCATGGAAAACAAGGTTTGTCAAGGGAAACCCAGAGAAGCAGCCAGTCTAGGGGTGGGGGAGGTGAAATGCCTGGCCCCAGCCTCCCTGGGTGGCCTCTCAGGACGTCAGAGCTTAGCCTCTTCTTAACTCCCTGGACACCTCCTCTGAATCCCATTTCTGCCTTACTTCTACTGTGCCTGGAGGAATACGGAGAAAAGAAACTGGATTTGGGGTTCAAATCCAGTTCTGCTGTTCTGTGCTATGAGATGCTGGGAAAAGTCTGTTCAGCATCTGAGCTTTCTTTTCCTCATCTGCAAGGGGAACAGAGCACCTCTGTTTTAAGATGTTGAAAATCTTGTTTTCTGTCAGATGTGGTGCACACCTTTAATCCCAGGGTTTGGGGGGCAGAGGCAGGAGATCTCTGTGAGTTCAAAGCCAGTCTGGTCTACAGAGCGAGATCCAGGACAGCCAGGGCTACACAGAGAAATCCTGACTCAAAACAATGAAAAAGACTTGATTTCTCGAAATGGCCAGATGCCTGACAGGAGTGACCTAAGGTAAGAAAGACTTGTTTGGCTCATGATGGAAGTTTCAGTCCACTGTGGTGAGGAAGACAGAGTTTAACGTCTCTGTTCTGGTGGTGGTGATGGTAGTGTGTGTATGTGTGTGTGTGTGTGTGTGTGTGTGTGTGTGTGAGAGAGAGAGAGAGAGAGAGAGAGAGAGAGTATGTATGTGGTATGTTGTGTGTATGTGGTGTGTGTGTATGTATGTGGTGTATGTAGTGTGTTTATATGTATGTGTATGTTGTATGTCTGTGGTGTGTATGTGGTATGTATATATGGTGTGTGTATATGTGGTCTGTGTGTGTATATGCTGTGTGTGTGTGTGGTGTGTGTATGGTGTGTGTGTGTGTGGTTATATGTGGTGTGCATGTATATGTGTGGTATATGTATGTGGGGTGTGTGTGGCGGGCTGTTTGGGTCATGGCAGACCAAGAAGCAGAGAGCAAGCATTAGAGGAGAGGGTACACCCTCCAAGGCCCACCCTAGTGATCTGCTGCAGCCAAGCCTCACCCCCTTCCAAAACATTAGTACCAGCAGCTAGGGACTGAGAATCCCTGCAGAACATTTTCATTCAGTCATACCATTTGAGGGTGCTTAAAATTTGGGGGGGGGAGCGGTTGGCAAGTTGACTCAGAAGGGGAAAGTGCTTATAGCCAAACCTGATGGCTTGAGTTCCGGCCCAGAAATACAAGCGGAAGGAGAGAACCGACTCTTAAAGCCGGTCTGTGACCTCCACGCATACACATGGTAAATGAATAAGTACTAGTTCAAAGAGTCTTTAGAGGATAAAATATGTGTGACACAAAACGGCTTTAAGCATCCAGTTCCACACACTCGGTCTGCTCGTCACAACGGTCCATTCTCCAAACACCAGCACCCGCTCACTTTTCACTCTGTCTCCTGCATCTGCCCTGCCTTCTCCTCCTGTCTTTCCTAAGCACCTTAATGAGGCGAATCATAAGCTATCCATCCCGCCCCACCCTGGGGCGCGACCTGCTTCAGGAGGTCTTGAAGAACGTGTGAATGACAGTCCCAGCCAGGGTCAGCATGCAGTAGGTGCTCAGAGACATGTGAGGGTAACTAACTGTCCGACAGCCCATCTGTCCTCTCCATCTCCAGGCTTGGAGGCAAGAGGACGGCAGGAAAAGGAAGGTGGCTGTCCTCTACACAGGGAAATGCAGACCCCAGGAAGGAAGCGGCTGCCCGCATCCTGTGTCTGCTCAGGGACAAGGTGGGGGCCAGGTCATCCGGTCACCAAGTAGACCATGTGGTTCATGAGGAATCACGATGGCCTCCTGTGCAGCCACTGTCCCTGCCCTGCGTCTGCCATAAGGGTGTTGTTATTCTGAGTCATGGTGACTTTTGCATCCAGACTTGTCCCCCTGCTTGCTGCTTTTCCTTCCCATTAACCTTTTAGTGCCCGGCTTAGTTGTTGCTGTGTGTATCCCTAGGATCCTCAGCGCGTTCACCATGCCTTCCAGCAGTGGTTGGTACGGACAGTGCCCTAGGACAGGACACCATGCAGTCCTGGAAGCGTCTGTGTCCATTCCAAGTCCCCAGGGGTATCCTTATAACCAGAGTTTCTGTTCCCATTGCCTGTCTCCACTGGCTAGTCCATTCTTACAGCATAGGGGGCTGTCTGGAGCAGCCCAGTGGTCCTCAGAAACAATACACATGGCTGCTCATTTCCTATTGCTGCTGTAGCCATCACCAGATAGGCAGCGCTTAAAACACTCATTTGTTACCTTAGGGTTCTTCAGTCTGCCAAGCTGTCACAGGGCTGTATCCTTTTCACTTCTAGGGGCCAGAGTGTTTCTCTGCCTTTTCTGGCTTCTAGAAGCTTCCAACATCCCTGGCCTGTGGCTTCCTTCCATCCTGGGATCCAGGAATCATTGGTTGAGCCTGGCTTTGCATGATGCCAACCCCGGCTTCCTTCTCCAGCGGACCTTCTGTGTCCCTCTGCTGCCTCAGCTTTACCCTGAGTCCTGGTGGGTGAGGCTGCTCCAGTGGACCCACAGCAGGGGGCACAACGCACCGAAGACTCAGGGCTTAGAGGAAGCTCTTCTCTGGGTTCTATAAAGTCCAGACCGGGGTACCCATGGGGTGCGTTCTGGCAGGATGCTCCTCCAAACAAACTACCTTCTTCCTTTATCTCCTCCCTCTCAGAAGGGCTGTGGTCCTACTTACATTACACCTCAGCCACTTTTGGCTGAGATCTAGAGTATGAGGGGCCACCATGTCCTGATTATTTTCCCAAGTCCTTGCAGCCTAAGACCGTTGATCACGTGGGGACTTAAGGTTTTAACCTTTCTATACTGTGGAAAGACTCGTTCAGTCCATTTCACCTAAGTAACCCCAGACGTTTGAAGCTTTTTTTTATTTATTGTTTGTTATTCTGATGGTGGGGCTAGAACCCCAGGCCTTGTACACACTGGGGAAGGGCTCTGCTGCAGAGCTCTACCCCAGTCCTAAAGTCCTTTTAAAGTTACTTAAGTAGCAACCTTCGCTCCACATAGGGCCTCAGTTCCTCCTTGGCATGTAACATAAAACTGTCTTGGGACTGGGGGTTAAGATGTGGATCTCTGCCGGGCAGTGATGGCGCACGCCTTTAATCCCAGCACTCGGGAGGTAGAGGCAGGCGGATCTCTGTGAGTTCGAGGCCAGCCTGGGTTATAGAGCGAATTCCAGGACAGTCTCCAAAGCTACATAAAGAAACCTTGTCTCAAAAAAAAAAAAAAAAAAAGTGGATATCTGCCGGGTATGGTGGCACACACCTTTAATCCTAGCACTCGGGAGACAGAGGAAGGTAGATGTCTGTGAGTTGGAGGCCAGCCAGCCTGATCTACAGAGTTCCAGGACAGCTAGGGCTGTTATACAGAGAAACCCTGTCTCTAAAAACAAGACAACACACACACACACACACACACACACACACACACACACACACACACA